>CM050324.1:1913631-1933256 GCA_027475135.1 Bactrocera correcta
ATTTTTTTATTTCTTTGCTATCTAGGAAGCATCTACTTCTTGTTCAATACCTTAATCTTTATAATCAGCATTCCTGTAGTGAATTTCCACCCCTGGGTCTGGCTTTTGTCTCGGTGGCCTTGAAAGAAGGCATTCACTCAGAAAAAAAAAAAAAAAAAAAAAAAAAAAAACATTCTTTCGTCGTTCGTCGTTGTGTACGGTTTTTTTTTTTCATATCGTGCGCACATATACTACGTACTCGCTACATAACTTCTCGTTACTTTCTGTACGAGCAATATAACCTAGCTTTGACATTTTGTGCTTCACTTCGTTATACTTTCCGCGTTTTTTTTTTATACTTTTCATTATAAAGTTAAACCCACAATTTAATCGGGCAATAATTTAATTTCTTTTCGCAATGCCCCCTGGGGCCAACAGGCTGGGGGATAATAGGTTTGCACTATTATCCCCGGGTCCAAAAAACAAGAGAAAAAAGCCAGAAAACTCAACGCTGGAATTCTTCCCGGAATTACCTATTACTAAGAAGGATGATCCCAAGTACCTTGTAATCAAATCACAGGACGTCAGGAAACCTATTGCATCCACTTCTTGCTTTGCAGTACATAAAGGTATTCAAGCCATAAGCAAAGACATCAACAAAATCACTTCGCTTCGTGACGGCAGCCTACTACTTTTGGTCAAGAACCAAAAAAATCGCGGACAAATTTTTACAAACCAAACATCTTCCCGGAGCTGGTGCTGTGGTGGTATCTCTTCACAACTCTTTGAACTCAGTAAAGGGTACAATTTACGCTCCATTTATCTGTCAGCTTACTGATGACGAAATAATTGATGGTCTAAAAGAACAAGGAGTATCTGATGTTTATAAATTTACCAAGATAAACAATGGTGATCGTGTGCCTACTGGTGCTTTGTTGTTAACTTTTGATAAATATACTTTACCTAGTCGTATTGAAGTTGCTTGGTGTACCCTTGATGTCCGTCCGTACTATCCCAATCCCATGCGCTGCAAGAATTGTCAGTTGCTGGGTCATACTGCTAAGCGTTGTAATAAGTCCCCATCTTGTTCTATCTGCAACCTTCCCCCAAATCATACCCCTCCCACTGAATGCGGCAGAGTCAAATGTGCTAACTGCGATGGTGAACACCCTTCTTCCTTTAACGCCTGTCCAAAATACGTCCAGTCAAAAGAAATACTCAAAATTAAAACTATCCACAAGTGTTCGATGCGTGAAGCCATCAATTTATACAAATCTCAATTGCCTTCTACCCCCTCACCATTCTCTTATGCTAATGTAACAGCTTCCAACAACAATTCTCACTCAAAAAAATACATCAACGACGTTAAAACTTCAAACACCATAGATTCTAATGACATCATTAAAGCTACAACTTCAAAACATAACGCTTCATCTCCTACCAACATACATTCAATCCATAAGATTGCCCCGAAACCCCTTCTCCCTCCTTTTCTTCCCTTTACAATTCTCCTTCTCCACCCTTCTCACCCCTTTCCACTACTATTCTCCTACCACTATAACCTGTTCCACAACTTCACCTGTACCCCCCTCCCATCCACAATCACATACCCAAGTACCCATAGATACATAATTCTAGATATTAAATTCCTATTAAAACTTACATTTTTCATACTTTGTATATACTTTAATTTTCTTTATTTTTGCTATGTTAACTTTCCTTCAATGGAATATAAACGGATACATTAATAACTACTTTGAACTTGAAATTTTAATTAAAAAATATAACCCCTCTGTAATATTATTAAACGAAACGCATATTGCAAACAATATATCAGCTTATACCCCAAAAGCATATGCTGGTCATTTTTATAACCTTCCTTCCATCACATCAAGCAAAAAAGGGTATTGCAATCCTGATTAAGAGAAGTATACCGCATAATATTCTCCCAATACCTCCTTCGAATATCTCTTCCGTTGCCATCGAAATTTCCTCCCCCCAAAAAATCATAATCATCTGTGCATATTCCCCTCCTCATAAAACTTTTACTTCAGCAGACTTCTTTAACCTTCTCCCTTCTTGCTCGACTCCTTTTTTACTGGCTGGTGACTTCAATGCCTGGTGCCCTCTTTGGGGTTCTTCTTCAACCAACTCCAGAGGCCGCATTATTGAGGATGCTGTCCTCTGTTCGGACTGTGTTGTCCTTAATGATGGCTCCCCTACCCATTTCTCCACCCATTCCACCTTCACCCATATAGATCTTACAATTTGTTCCAGTTCACTCTCTCCCAAAGTTGTTTGGCACTGTATAGACAATTTGCATGGTAGCGATCATTTCCCTATCATAGCCAAAATCTCCTCCCATAATCCCAATTTCTTCAAACCCAGAATATTTTTTAACACCGATTCAGCTGATTGGCCCAAATTTCAAGATTTTTGTTTACGTTACTCAGACACCCTCCCTCCTGCAGATACTATTAATCAGGAAACTGCCATAATTCAGAAGATTATAAGATCTGCTGCCAACCAATCTATATCTCAAACCTCTCCTAATCCTCGTAATCATAACCCTCCTTGGTGGGATAGTGAGCTATCTTCTCTCAGACTGCATAAGCAACAAACATGGCATCATTTCAAACAAAATCGTTCATCATCAAACCTTGTTGCTTATAAAAAAGCTAATGCCATCTTCAGAAGAAAAGCGAAGCAAGCAAAAGTTAAATCTTTCCAGAAATTTACCAGCAGCATTAATTCCTCTTCAAACCCCTAAAATGATTTGGTAAAATATAAGAAGACTATCTGGCAATATTTCTTTCTCTCCTATTCTCTCACTCAACTCCTCTCAAGGCAATCTACTACATCCACAGGATATAGCTTTAGAATTCGCCAAATTTTTCTCGTCTAACTCCTCTGATCATAATTTCTCCTCTGAATACTCGTCTAATAAGAACTCTTTACTTGCCTATAATTACGTTTCATCTACTTTATCCCCTTCAGCTGAATACCTCGACTCAGATATATCTTTAATAGAACTCAATATAGCTCTTTCTACGGTTAAAGGTAAAACGCCTGGGTTAGATAAAATTTCCTATCCTATCATCAAACATCTTCCTCCTCACCTCCTCAAACGACTTATCAACCATTACAACAATATTTATCGAACTGCCACCATACCCCAAATCTGGAAAACCAGCGCAATCATTCCTATTCAAAAACCTGGCAAACCTCCGTGCGAAGTTACCAGCTATCGTCCTATTTCCCTTCTACCCCGTCTAGGCAAACTTTTAGAAAAAATTGTTGCTACTAGACTCTCTTGGTTTCTCCATTCCAATAAACTCATTCACCCTAATCAGGTCGCATTCAAAAAAGGACACAGCTCTATCGACGCTCTTTTACACCTTGACCACTTCATATGTGACGCTTTAGCTAATAAAAATCACGCTTCTCTTCTTTCGCTTGATTTCGAAAAAGCGTTTGATCGCGTGGGCATACATGTAGTTTTAAGACAATTAATCAAATGGAAGGTTGGCCCCCGTATATTTAGTTTTGTTAAATCCTTTCTTTCTAAACGCAAAATCAAAGTTCTGATTTCTGGCATATCTTCACCGACTCTTCCTTTGGATAACGGCACTCCTCAGGGATCACCGCTATCAGTTATTCTGTTCACCATAGCATTTGATGAAATCAGTTCTATCCTTTCTTCCTTCCCTAATATTCAGCATCAATTATATGCTGATGATCTCCTTCTATTTTCAAAATCTTCTGACCTTAGTGCTATATCCTCTACCTTTAAAGAAATCCTTTCTCAACTATCCCTATGGTCCCTTTCCTCAGGCGCTTCAATTTCGTACTCAAAATCCTGTCTACTCCACATTTGTAAAAAACATAATTGTAATTTTCCCCCGATTTCTTTCAACAATGTAAATATTTCATGTTCTCATACTCTTAAGTTTCTTGGATTAATTCTAGATAGTAAATATGCTTTCAAACAACATTGTGAATATATTAGAAATAGAATTACTAAAAACTCAAATATTGTTAAGTACCTAGCATGCAAGCGCTCGCTCATTGGCCCGTCTTTGTTGATTAATGTTGTCAAGGCACTCATACTCTCCGTCATCAACTACGCTCTTGAAATATATGGGCATCATTCAAAAAGTCACCTAAAATTGTTGGCCGCACCGTATCACTCAGCTGTTAGAAGATCGCTTCGAGCATTCCCCACGTCACCAATCAAAAATATGTTAGCAGAGTCCGGGCTTCCCTCTCTGATAGACAATATGGAAGACACCACATACAAATTATACCCGAAGATCATCCTTGGTTCTAACCCTGTGCTTCAAGATGCCTTTTCTTCATCATAACTCGTATCCGACCTCCAAAAGTTGAGTCAGCTATATATAAATGCACCTTTTTTGCCAAAACAAACAACTTACCACTAAAAACCCGCTAAACTTCCTAAACGTCGTCATCCTCAATGGTTGATTCCAATAAACACGTTTATTGATAACCTAGCTCGTTTGCCTAAATCCACCACACCTAATGCGATCTATGCATCAGAATTTTGTGAAATTATGAATACTCTGAAACATGGCAGTTGGAGATTTATATTCAGGATGGTTCAAAAAAAATCCAAACCTCTTTTGCGGTCGTTAGCGAGAAAGGAAAGCCAATCTCATATGGACTACTTTTCCCCTTCTGTTCGATATTCATTGCTGAAGCCACTGGGATTTTACATGCTGTTCTACATGCCACAAAAAGCCCTGGAAAATATGTCATATGCACCGAAGCTTATCATGTTTTCCCAAACCATTCAAAATTGCAACAACCACACTAACATCACACTGCAATTAGAGAATATCTTATTAAATATGAAAATAAAATTAAGATAATGTGGGTCCCAAGCCACACTGGATTATCCGGAAATAATTACGCTGATTTGCTAGCAAGGGAATGCATCCAACACGCCCACAATTACATTCAGTTTCTTCATGAAATCTGATATATTCCGACTCATACACCAAAATAGGCTCTCTAAATTGGCACTCGATTGGGTCTCATATAACCACCATTACTCAATAGTTAACACAGCCAGAATCAAACCGCTATACCCATCAACAGTAGCAACCAATTTTATAACACCTTACATTCGCCTACGGATTGGACATACTATACTGACGCATGCGCACCTCCTCGGAAGAAACAGTACCATCTGCTGCCCGTTCTGTAACTCAACAACAACCGTGCTCCATATATTAGAATTTTGCCCAACTCTGAAAGAAAAGAGAGATTGCCACTTCAACACAGATCCGATTACCCTCCTTTCCAACCCTACGGAGGAGAACATAAAAACCATCTACCGCTTCCTCAAAGATTGTGATCTTTTGAGGAGAATATAAAACCAACACATTCTTCAACGGTCAGCCGATAGCCTTTGAAGCTAGCGCTGCATGCCTTAGGTTATACATATAGTATTAACTTTGTATAAGCTTTTATAAATAAATAAAAAAAAAAAAAAAAAAAAAAAAAAAACAGCTAAGCAGGTTAAACTAGTCAAGGAACGTAAACTAAAAACTTTGTTACGAATTGTATGTAGGATGTGTCTTTGTTGTTGATAACTTAAAATTTTAATATTTTCTACTCAGATGAAATGACTTACGTATCAGTGCTTTTAGTTAATCTAAGCCTTAGCTACAGAAATGTAACATCATTTAATTGAAAGTGATTAGGAATTTAGTCTTCAGGGTTAAATTAAACGAGGTAGCTCCATAACAGATTGGAAAACACACTCCAAAGCTTTGATTAATTCAAGATTTCAATTATTACCGCTATAAAGGCCCAAAACACAAGTCGGTAATGGCGCACCCCTTTGGAGCTTGATTTACTAAATCATATTCAGTCTATAAGAAAGTAGTTTTGATCTACCTATATGTACATACTAGGAGGATGGAGTCATGTGTAGAAGTTCACGCAAGTGAGGAAAGTTCTCTGATCGCCATTCACTTGGGAGTGGCCAGAAACGATTCTTTTACATATGGCTCAAGCAGGTCACGACTTCCGGTCTTTGACCAAGTATCCTCTGGGTAGCCTAAGAACATCCGCTTAAGGCGAGCTAAAGTCAGAAGGCGGGACATCCCCTTCGCAGAGTTGTGTGCTGTGTTTGGGATCCGCCACGAAAAAAAACACACCAATGAAAAGGAACAACAAACCTCGGATGAGTGACCCCCCCATGGCAAACGAAATAAAGACTACAAATTAAAGGCATGCACCTGGAATGTCCGGTCCCTTAATAGGGAAGGTCCCGCTGCCCAGCTGGTTGATGTCCTCGTGAAAATAAAGGCTGACATCACCGCCGTCCAAGAAATGCCATGGACGGGACAAGGACAGCGACGAGAAGGTCCTTGTGACATTTACTACAGTGGCCATATAAAGGAGCGCAAGTTTGGTGTGGGATTCGTGGTGGGAGAGAGACTTCGTCGCCGAGTACTATCATTCACTCCGGTGAATGAACGTCTAGTCACAATCCGCATCAAAGCGAGGTTCTTCAACATATGACCAAAGATGCCTTCTATGAGATCTTGGAGCGCAGTTATGAAAGCTGGCCCCGACACGATGTCAAAATCGTGCTTGACGACTTTAACGCCAGGGTGGGCAAAGAAAGTATCTTTGGCACGACGGTCGGTAAATTCAGCCTCCACGATGAAACATCCCCAAATGGGTTGAGGCTGATCGACTTCGCCGGGCCCGAAATATGGCTATCTGTGGTACTAGATTCCAGCATAAGAAAATACATCAAGCTACCTGGCTGTCTCCGGATCGAAAAGCCACCAAGATCGATCATGTTGTGATAGACGGAAGACACGTCTCCATTGTTTTAGATGTGAGTGCTCTCCGAGGTCCTAACATCGACTCGGACCACTGTTGCAGCCAAGAGTCGCACCCGCCTCTGTGCAGCAAAAAACGCACGCCAACAAACATAAGGAAGTTTCGACGTCGAGAAGCTGCAATCACAACAGACAGCGATTTTCTACTCGGCTTGCACTCCTGCTCTCTGAGGGCACTCGTCAACAACTCGGGATAAGGGAACTGTGGCATGGCATTTCAAACTCCTTACGTACAGGCTGCCTACCTCGCAACGTTACGATCGACCACAAGACGTGCGGAATGGGATAGATACCGAGACTTGAAGAGGGAAGCGAGACGCATTTGCAGACAGAAAAAGAAAGAGGCCGAAATGCGTGAGTATGAAGAGCTTGACAAACTGCCTCGACGAACAGACGTTCCACTGCCCGATCATGAAGAAGTCCGAATAGCAATCACCCGTCTGAAGAACAACAAAACGGCGGGTGCCGATGGATTGCCGGACGAGCTATTCAAACACGGCGGCGCAGAACTGGTAAGGAGCATGCATCAGCTTCTTTGTAAATATTTTCGGACGAAAGCATGCCCAAAGGTTGGAATTTAAGTGTGCTATACCCAATCCATAAAAAGGGAGACCCCACAATCTGCGCCAACTACCGTGGGATAAGCCTCCTCAACATCGCATATAAGGTTCTATCGAGCGTATTGTGTGAAAGAATAAAGCCCACCGTCAACAAACTGATTGGACCGTATTAGTGTGGCTTTAGACCTGGTAAATCAACAACCGACCAGATATTCACCATGCGCCAAATCTTGGAAAAGACCTGTGAAAGGAGAATCGACATACACCACCTCTTCGTCGATTTCAAAACTGCTTTCGACAGCTCGGAAAGAAGCTGCCTTTATGCCGCGATGTCTGAATTTGGTATCCCCGCAAAACTAATACGGCTGTGTAAACTGACGTTGAACAACACCAAAAGCTCCGTCAAGATCGGGAAGGACTTCTCCGAGCCGTTCGATACCAAACGAGGTTTCAGACAAGGTGACTCCCTATCGTGCGACTTCTTCAATATACTGTTGGAGAAAATAGTTCGAGCTGCAGAACTCAATCGAGCAGGTACAATCTTTTATAAGAGTGACAGATATCATCGGCCTAAACACCCTCGCCGTTAGTTCTGCTTTCAAGACGAAATATCTCCTGTCATTAAACAAACAATCGTCGCACTCGCGACTTAGCTCTCACGTCACTAGGAACCAGTATTAACACCACCAACAATGTCAGCCTGGAAATCCAACGCAGGATAACTCTTGCCTACAGGTACTACTTCGCACTGTGTAGGCAATTAAAAAGTAAAGTCCTCTCTCGACGAACAAAAGCCAAACTGTATGAGTCGCTCATAGTTCCCGTCCTGCTATATGGTGCAGAGGCTTGGACGATGACAACAACCGTTGAGTCGACGTTGCGAGTTTTCGACAGAAAAGTTCTGCAAAATATTTATGGTCCTTTGCGCGTTGGCCTTGGCGAATATCGCATTCGATGGAACGATGGGCTGTATGCGATATATGACGACATTGACATAGTTCAGCGAATTAAAAGACAGCGGCTACGCTGGAAAAGTCATATTGTTCGGATGGACGAAAAAACTCCAGCTCTGAAAGTATTCGATGCAGTACCCGCCAGGGAAAGCAGAGGAAGAGGAAGACCTTCACTCCGTTGGAAGAACCAGGTGGAGAAGGACCTGGCTTCGCGTGAAATATCCAATTAGCGCCATGTAGCGAAAAGAAGAAACGACTGACTAGTTGTTGTTAACTGGGCATATGTATATATATATAAATTTATTTATTACTAGCTGACCCAACAGGCGTTGTCCTGCGTGAAAGCGTTCTCCTCTTGTATTTGAAAGCTGCGACAAAATCAGTCGGATTCCATTTCACAGTTTCGGCGCATGAAGATTGCGAAACGTAGTTACGATAATTTGTCCAATGTTGGCATAAACATTCGTGATGGTTCATATTTCGTTGAAGTGAATTGACAAAAGGCAGGTAGAATTGATATCAAACCACTGGAAGTTTCAACCGGAATTTGCCTATTTCCAATTAGTATCGAATACGATGTAAAATGTCTTGGGCATTGTCATTCGTATCCCATAGTTGACGCGGATTTGAAGGTTGAAATGTCGAAATGATCATCGCGAAAAGTGTGCGAACTTCAATGGCATGCGAGTAGCTATCGAATCAGAGATAAAGAGATGCTTAACTCCTCTCTCACTGGAAGTGAGAGGGCAATTGCTAAACGTCAAAACCTACTGAACTTTGACAGCTAATCGATGTTGAGGTTTATCAATTGGAAACGGGCGATGGCCAGATTGAAATCTTACCAAAAAAATATGTAAACGGAGGGATTTGTTGCATCGTTCAAAACCAGTTATAAAAAATGTTAAACAATGAAATAAATTTGTAAAATTTAAAGGTATTTGATGAAACGTTATGTAATTTGAAGCATCATAGTTTTATTTTCAATGGCAAATGATTAAAAACATGCAATAAATGAGAGCTAACAAGCTTAAGTCTTTTTATTGGGTATTGAAAGGTCAAAAGTCAGTTGTTCTAATATACTTTAAAAAGATTTAAATAGTTTCTTCATATAATAAATAACCACTATATAGTATTTTTCATTCGTACTAAATGTTGGGCGTTGGGTTGATAAATGCCCAAAAATTATTATTTCGTTCAATCTGGCCATAATATAAAATGTTATAAAATACGCTAATTTTGAGGAGCTCTCACACTGGAATAAGTGGAACATCCCTTTATTGCTGTATCGAATCGTCCATAGTTTGATTCCATTGACTATCATGTTCCAGCAGTTGTAATTGCAGGCATGCTTTTTAAAAAATTGCACTCACTATACCTTTCACAGTACGCAATGACTCAAATGAACTTGAACCACGTACATTTATCAATAGCAACCGAAGGTAGAAGCAATCGTCGTTTTTCGGGTGGATTGTTTAAATTCGTCCTAAGGCATTAGTTGAAAACACACCTGAATGTCAATCTACTGGTTGGCCTTGCTTTCTGCGTTACTATTTCTTCGGCGTACATTCCATGTATATCAAGATATTTCCGAATAGAGCAACGTTCTTGCAAACGGATCACTAACGCGAGTTGGGAAACAACTCGTCAAGGTGAATTTTGTTGCTGCCGGGGTTTCCACTGGCTGTAATGTATTTTCTGGGTTGAAAAACACGCTTTCTTTCTCCAAATGAACTGCAAGACGCACAATAGTAGGAAAACTTTCATGGACTGCAAAAGCGTTTTATTGCAGTTCACGTATCGACCCATTTGATACTTGCTGATCTCATCTCGTTCAAGGCCAATAGTCGCCATGTTGCTTTCTTTGGTGACGTATTTGCAAACGTATTTCATCGATTTCACCAAACTGCAATACTCAACATTGACATCAGTTTTGAATGTGAATTAGACAACAGTGGCGAATATGGTTCGATCCATGTGTTGTCAACTTCGATGTGTTGACAACTTCGATATTCACGCCTCCAAATTGAATGCTCAATGTTCTGCCATTGTCCCCTGGTGATCGACGCCTATACAGTGGGCATCTTTCATGTTCAGTTTGCGTTTCTGAAAGAAAAGCACGTTTCAAAAAAAGTTGGAAAATCAAAATGGATGAAAATGACTATATTCTCGAGAAAATATTTCCACGCAATTGTGTGAAGATAGTTTCTACATTGACCGACATATTGGGCATAAAGTCTGCTTTTTCTTCTTCTTTACTGGCGTAGAAAACGCTTACGCAGTTATAGCCGAGTTATGATAGCGCGCCAGTAGTTTTTTCTTTTCGAAAGGTGGCGCCAATTGGAGATTCCAAGAGAAGTTAGGTCCTTCTCCACCTTTTCCTTCCAACGGCGTGAAGGTTTTTCTCTTCCTCTGCTTCCCCCGGCGGGTACTGCGTCGAATATTTTAGAGCTGGAGTGTTTTCGTATATTCGGACGACATGACCTAGCCAGCGTAGCCACTGTCTTTTAATTTGCTGAACTATGTCAATGTCGTCGTATATCTCATACAGCTCATCGTTCACAGAATAAATCTTTTACAGAATTTTTCTTTCGAAAACTCGCAACGTAGACTCATCAGTTGTTGTCATCGTACATGTCTCTGCACCATATAACAGGACAGGAATAATGAGTGACGTATAGAGTTTTGTTTTTGTTTGTCGGGAGAGGACTTTGCTTCTCAATTGCCTACTCAGTCCGAAGTAGCGCCTGTTGGCAAGAGTTATCCTGCGTTGGATTTTTAGGCTGACATTGTTGTTGGTGTTAATACTATTGCCAATATAGACGAAATTACCTACAACTTCAAAGTTATGACTGTCAACAGTGACGTAGCCCTGCGAGTAGCCACAATCTGCATTAAAGTGAGGTTCTTCAACATATCCGACGGAAGAGAAGGACGATGTGACCAAAGATGCCTTCTATGAGCGCTTGGAGACACGATGTCAAAATCCTGCTTGGCGACTTTAACGCCAGGGTGGGCAAAGAAGCTACCTTTGGCACGACGGTCGGTAAATTCAGCCTTTATGACGAAACATCCCCAAATGGGTTGAGGCTGATCGACTTCGCCGGGGCCCGAAATATGGCTATCTGTGGTACTAGATTCCAGCATAAGAAGATTCATCAAGCTACCTGGCTGTCTCCGGAGCGAAGAACTACCAACCAGATCGATCATGTTATGATAGACGGAAGACACGTCTCCAGTGTTTTAGATGTACGTGCGCTCCGAGGTCCTAACATCGACTCGGACCACTATGTTGTTACAGCCAAGATTTGCACCCGCCTCTGTGCAGCAAAAAACGCACGCCAACAAACACAAGGAAGTTTCGACGTCGAGAAGCTGCAATCACAAAAGGACAGCCGAACGATTTTCAGTGCTCTTTGAGAGCACTCTTCAACAACTCGGAATAAGGGAGCTTTCAAAATCCTTACGTACAGCTGCAACCGAAACCATTGGTTTTCGGAAAGTACAAAATAACAGCTGGTACGACGGCGAGTGCCGTGTCGCAGCATAGAGAAAACAGACTGCCTACCTCGCAACGTTACGATCGACCACAACACGTGCGGGATGAGATAGATACTAAGAGTTGAAGATGGAAGCGAGACGCATTTGCAGACAGAAAAAAAAGAGACCGAAATGCGTGAGTACAAAGAGCTTGATAAGCTGGCCGACAGGGTTAATGCTCGAAAATTCTACGAAAAGATGCGGCGGCTAACTGAAGGTTTCAAGACCAGAGCATACTCCTGTAGAACGCTCAAAGGTGATCTAGTGACTGATGTCCAAAGCATACTTAAATTATGGAGGGAACACTTCTCCAAACTATTGAATGGCAATGAGAAGGCGAACCCGATTCCCCAAGGCGATGACGATGGAGCAGACGTTTCATTGCCCGCCCAGGAAGAAGTTAAGTTCGAATAGCAATTACCCGTCTGAATAACAACGAAGCAGCCGATGGAATACCGGCCGAGCTATTCAAACACGTCGGCGAAGAACTGATAAAGAGCATACATTAGCTTCGTTGCAAAATATGGTCAGACGAAAGCATGCCCAACGACTGGAATTTAAGTGTGCTCTGTCCAATCTTGAAAAAGGGGAACCCAGAATCTGCGCCAACTACCGTGGAATAAGCCTCCTCAACATCACGTATAAGGTTCTATCGAGCGTACTGTGTGAAAGATTAAAGCCCACCGTCAACAAACTGATTGGACCTTATTAGTGTGGCTTTAGACCTGGTAAATCAACAACCGACCAGATATTCACCATGCGCCAAATCTTGGAAAAAACCCGTGAAAGGAGAATCGACACACACAACCTCTTCGTCGATTTCAAAGTTACTTTCGACAGCACGAAAAGAAGCTGCCTCTATGCCGCGATGTCTGAATTTGGTATCCCCGCAAAACTACTACGGCTGTGTAAACTGACGTTGAGCAACACCAAAAGCTCCGTCAGGATTGGGAAGGACCTCTCCAAGACGTTCGATACCAAACGTGGTTTCAGAAAAGGCGACTCCCTTTCGTTCGACTTTTTCAATCTGCTGCTGGAGAAAATATTTCGACCTTCAGAACTTAATCGAGCAGGTACAATCTTTTATAAGTGTACAGCTGCTGGCGTATGCGGATGATATTGATATCATCAGCCTCAACACCCGCGCCGTTAGTTTTGCTTTCTCCAGACTCGACAAGGAAGCAAAGCAGATGGGTCTGAGAGTGAACGAGGGCAAAACGAAATACATATCTCCTGTCATCAAACAAACAGACGTCGCACTCGTGACTTGGCACTAACGTCACTGTTGACAGTCATAACTTTGAAATCTAGATAGTTTCATGTATTAGGGAACCAGTGTAAACACCACCAACAATGTCAGCCTGGAAATCGAACGCAGGATAACTCTTGCCAACAGGTGTTACTTGGGAGGTAGGCAATTGAGAAGTAAAATCCTCTCACGACGAACAAAAACCAAACTCTATAAGTCACTCATAATTCCTGTCCTGCTATATGGTGCAGAGGCTTGGACGATGAGAACAACTGATGAGTTGACTTTGCTTTGGGGGTTTGGGCCCCGTCCAAAATCGCATTCGATGGAACGATGAGCTGTATGCGATATATAACGACTTTTACATATTTTAGCGAATTAAAAACACGGCTACGCTGGCTAGGTCATGTTGTCCGAATGGATAAAAACACTCCAGCTCTGAAAGTATTCGACGCTTCCCGGGGGGGGGTTCTACTCCGTTGGAAGGACCAGGTGGAGAAGGACCGGGCTACGCGGGAATATCCAATTGGCGCCACGTAGCGAAAAGAAGAAACGACTGGCGCGCTTTTGTTGACTCGGCTATAATCGCGAAAGGCGGTCCCAACCAATTAAAAGGGAAGAAAAAGGTCTTAACAGACTCGAGCAACTATGTGTGTGTTGGGTAAGATGGACAGCTTAAAGTTGTTCTTTGGAAAATTGAGTTTAAATACCTTTCCTGGGTGATTTGCAAAGCAATTAGCCTTTTCCTCGTCACTTCGACCCCAAAAAGTCTCGTTTAGGCATGTTGGAGTCAGTTGGGGCTTATGGACTTTTGGGCTTTCCAAAGGGAATTTTGCTGGTTTGAATTCGGACACAGCTTCTTTATATACATTTCGGTGTTCAATTCTTCCTCACGTTTAAGCGCTTTTTTTTAATTGACGTACAGCAGATTTTAATTGAAGCTGAGTGGAAGGGGAACGATTTATCTGCCATTCACGTCTTGCACGCCTTTTTTCATTAACAAGCATTTCTATTTCTCTGTTAGCTTGTAACCAAACGGTTTATAGCTTTTGGTGTTGCTAGGACAGCGGCGATGGTTATTACATCATTGACTTCTCTTATGTTTCGTCAATATCTCTTCCTGTATTTATTTTGTACTCAATATTAATTTGGCTACTGACGTTTTTTTTTATATTTTAGCCAATTCGTTTTTTAAGAAGTTAGACCCCCTTTTGGATTAACGAATATGGGTTCTTCACACAACTTTATTAGTACAGGAGAGTGATTAGAAGATAGATCAGTACATGTATCAGCTGTTATGTGCGATTTATCTATACTTTTGATTACCGCAAAATCAATTAAATCTGGTATTTTCTTACGATCACTAGGCCAATATGTCGGTTTAAAAGGGTTATTGTGCCTATTTTAACAGTTTGATACAGCTGTCGTCCTTTGGGAATTAATAAGACGTGAGCCCCAGTACGTGTGTTTTGCGTTGTAATTTTGCTAGAAATCTTTGACCTAGTGTTCCAAAAAAGTCTTTAAATTCGATTTCTGTAATTTTAAAACGAGGGGGAACAGTACGAGTATATAACCGTAAGGTTTAAGTCACGCCCCCAAATTTTTTAGTGATATTGTTGTAGCTTGTAACTGTGGTGTAGCGTGAGATTCCAAAGCATAGTGGTTTAAACGATTTCTAATCAACACTGCCGTGCACCATGCGCTTTTCCATCCGGATGATTTGTCTAAATCCTGGTATATTGAAATTATTTTCATTTGTTAGATGAGTTTCTGAAATAAGCATTACATCTAAATTCTTTTCAGACAGAAATCTGCTAATCTCAATTTATGTTGGTTAACACCGTTAGCATTCTATATACAGGTATTTAGTAAGCTCAGTTTTTACTTAATACATTTTGCAGCATTTGATTTTGTGATTTTATTAAATTTGGATCATGTTTTGCATGGTGCATAAATAGTGTCATACACTGTGTAAGATTTATAATCATAGTTTCAATACCTCCATTTGGAAAATTTGCGCAGTTGCATTTGCAGTTTGCCTTTCACCACATTTGCATAGCTTCCTTGAATATTATTATTGTTAGAAGTAAAAAATTTGAATTTTTTTTTATTGGGTAATTCTCACATTGATTTACTTTTTTCGCTCCTGAGTACTTGGGGTCCTCTTAGTTGTTTTATCACTTTCTCTTGTTTTTTGTAGCTTGTTTAGGTTGCCTTTTGGCATTATACCTTCCACCGTTCCTTTTTTTTGGTAGGAGCTGAATTCGCAGGCTCGACAAAGCTGAAGTAGGCATTCAGAGAATCTCGCTCTCACTTTGTTGGGAGCCACAGCTAAACTCTGCTGTACATAACAATGTAAAAGTATGTGCTCTACTCTGCTCCGAGTTTTGTTAGGTAAAAAACTTAAAAGCTGTAGCGTTAGCAAAAACCTGGGAGTGGTAGTACAGTAGAGCTAATGAAAATTTTCATGTGCTACAGCTCCCGCATATGTTTGTTGTTTTTTTCTTTGCTATTTTCTGTCATCTACGAGTATGTAATGGGTGGGCCATCTAAAGTTTTAAATTTGAATTATCTATATTTCGACATTGGAAACGTCAAATACCATTCGGAAAGGGACAGATATTCAGTAAAAAGCCTAAAATTTACGAAATGGGTCGCTATTCACTAGAAGAAAACTGGGAAATATTGAAAAAAAAAACCGAGGATGGTCAATTTTACCGGAAAATCATCTTTTCGGACAAGGCTCATTTCCACCTTGATGGTTACGTTAACAAGCAGAATTGTCGCATTTGGGGCACAGGACGGCGCTACGTGCCATACAGCAAACGCTGCACTCAATCTTTTACGACCTTTTCTTGGAAAATCGCATAATCAGCGAAAGAGGTGATGTGAATTGGCCTCCCAGAAGTTGCGATTTAACCCTATTTTCTGTGGGGAGCTGTTAAACATAAATGTTACGCCAACCATCCAGAAACAATTCAAGATTTAAAGTACGAGATTCAAGCTGCTGTAGCTGCCATAAGGCTTGAAACCATCGAGAAAGTACTCCAAAATTGGTGGATCGGATAAGCTACTGTAAACTCAGCCATGGTGGTAATTTTTCCGAAATTGTTTTCCACAAATAAATTTCATAAAACAACCTTTTAAATAAATGTTAGACCTTTGAAAAATATGAAGCCATTTTTTATTGACTTTTTAAATTTAAAATTTTATATGGCACACCCTTTATATAGTATACAAAATAAAGGCGTTTATAACTGAAGAACGGCTGAACCGATTTGGCTTAAAAGTGGTGGGGAGGTCAAGAATGATAGAGAAATAGATTATGCAATGCGCATGATTATTTTCAGTCCGCTGTTCTTACTGACGTCACGGTTGACTTATTTTTCGCCCGCGCCTTTGAATGTGAATTCGAATTATATTTTCACGTGTAGTATAAATTGTGAAATTTTATATTTTTTTAAATGAGTTGTGCAGTGTTCGGATGCAATAATAACAATGTTAAAAATAGTGCGACGAAATGGAGATTTTTCCATTTCCCTTGGAATAAAATAGTACTAAAATAGTGGATTCATTTTTGTGCACTTCGCGCCAGAAGCCTTCGAAAGAAGTTTGCAGTTTGAAATGGGTAATTATAGCATTTTGATTACAATAATTTTACTTTTATAACAAAACACTCCTGCAGGTTTAAGTTCGCGGAGTCTAACGAAGTTGCTACCTAGCGCTTTTCTCACGTTAACCAGATTAACTCCTGCAATTTGTTTGGCGTAATCAGGTTAAAAGGCGATCTTCACGATCACATGGAGGAAATGTTGAAGTCGATAACACCCAAGATATGGAAGGGAATTACTTATCTCTAACCGGAAATTATCAAAATATTGAACGTAGATAGTATTATAAACTTAAAACTACGAAAAACATTCTTATATCAAAATGTATTGATGTTAAGAAATACAAATATGTACTTACATACAAACTAAGTTTTAGCATACTAACCACTGTTTCTTATCCTAATTGTAATAATAATCTTAACTAACAATTTATTCCATTTATTTATACGCATGTGTGTTTGTTTATTATATTTTTGCAGGTAATATTTTTCAACGTGTGTCAGTTGATCTAAATTCCGCTGACCCAATTGAAAAAAATGATGGCTTGAAGATTCTCAACAACGATGGGCGTGAAAATTTGGCAGAGTATATCTGCCACAAACTTAGTAAAGACAACCCCGAAATTTATGCCAATTCAGAAAATTGTTCGTCTTATACTTGGGTGGATCGCCTATCTGAAGGAGGACTCTCAAAACCAACACATATGTATGTTGATGGAGCATACGAGAGCCTTGCAAGCAGTATTTGACGACTTAAATAGTACTGATTTGTATATATGTACACAAGTACAAATTACGTCCAGAAGCTCTTAGATTTAAGTAATTTTGTTAATTCTAGCACCAAAGTAAAAAAATTGTTTTTCAGAGCTAGAATGTATTTTAGGAATCGTTACTTAAATAAAAACTTAATTGGAAATATGTACAGCAAAAAAAAAAAATTAAATAAGACAATAAATTGATAGTTGGTCACAAAATATTCAATATTTTTATTTGCATAAATATATGTACATACATATATAGTTGAAACCAACACAGCAAAGAGACAAAATTAAATAATGCAACGAAAATACAATGAATTGATTATGTAAGTACTAGGTAAATGTTCACTAAAAATATTCACTTATGTATATTGATGTTAACTTTTGATGATGTTCATGACAAGCAACTGAAAATCAGCTGATTGTACATACGTTGGTCAACCGTGACGTAGATGCGCAGAACGAACAAAATTTGAACTCGTCATTTCGCAATCTTGTTTCTATCATTCTTGTGGGGAGGACGAACCTGTCAGATATATTTAATATCACAACAAAAATGGCATTGAAATTTTCGGCGTCAAGGCACTGCGGATATTTTGCTAAATTATGGGTCAAGGACGCAAATACATTCATAACAAACAAACGCGCTATCTAACATAAAAGTATAGCGGAATAATTGGAGTGTTGATAAAAAGGCTTATTATAATTTGAGATGTACGAAAATCTTTTCGAAGCATTGCACAGAGCAGTGCAATACGCGTTGAAGTATATGCGTACAATTTTAAACTGATTCTTTCTAAAAAATGAATTAAAACTGACTCGGTGATCAGTAGATGAATATTATACCACGTGTACTCCAAAAGACTGATGTTATAACCTTGCCAGCCGACTTTTGTTTTGACTTTCAATGCTTGAGAACCGTTTCATAATATGCAGTCCACTAGGACTAAGACTGTCGATTGGACTTGGTTGATTTCACTCGTACAAAACCCAAATTCAACAGTACTGTCCCCCAAAAACTAATGCTTTATTAACACACGAAATGCTTTTTGATTCAATTCCTTTGTAAACTAACATAAGTTCCTTCACCAAAAATGCTACATAGGCTGCTATATATATTTCTGGCCTAGGCAACACTAAGTGTTGCCAGGTGCAATCTGATATTTCCACCCGAAAGTTTGACATTTTTTAGCATTACATCACTCAGAACGTTTTGCCATTTAATCGTGAATTGTATTATTTACAGTGAATTAAAAAATTCATCTCGGCCAAAAAATGGAATTAACTCGTGAATATTTTCGTGCGATCATTTTTCACAACTTTCGACGTGGATTACCACGACAAGAGTGCATCGATGAACTAAAATCTTTGTATGGCTATAAAGCACCATCCTATAGCACTGTGAAAAACTGGTACAACGAATTCAATCGTGGCCGACGCTCGCTCAAAAACGAATTCCGTGAAGGTCGTCCAAAAACAGCCGTTGTGCCAGAAAACATCGATGCTGTACGTGAACTGATAATGCAAGACCATCATGTAACATACCTCCAGATAGAGGCATGCCTATGCATTTCTCCCACCAGCATACATTCGGTATTGCATGAACACCTGGCCGTAAAAAAGGTTTGTTCTCGTTGGATCCCGGACAATTTGACAATCGCTCAAAAAAAGGCTCGTGTGGATTGGTGTAAAGAAATGCTGAAAAAATACGATCGCGATGCTTCAAAAAACGTTTATAAGATCGTCACAGGTGATGAATCATGGATCTATGCGTATGAGCCCGAAACAAAACAGTAATCGACCGTATGGGTCTTCCAAGACGAGCCAAATCCAACGAAAGTTGTTCGTGGAAGAAGCACTTCGAAGCAAATGGTCGCCTGTTTCTTCGGCAAACCTGGTCATGTGGCGACTGTTCCGCTTGGGCAACGTAGGACGGTCAATTCTGAGTGGTAGACCACCATTTGTTTGCCTGAAGTCTTCGGAGAAATTCGAAAAACGAACAAGAGAAGACGAATTATTGTGCACCATGACAATGCGAGCTCTTACACATCGGCTCAAACCAGCGCCTTTTTGACCGGCAAAAACGTCGAATAGA
>CM050324.1:1934256-1982887 GCA_027475135.1 Bactrocera correcta
AAACTATCCGAACTCTTCTTCATACTCATGTTTTGAAATGGCGCAACACAATGAAGAAGCCTCTGTTGACTGAAAAACTTGTGACAAAGCGACTCACTTGAGCGCATGAGAATATTGACAGAGATTTTGAAAATGTCATTTTTACTGATGAATGTTTTATATGGCCACGTTCTGTCCTCACGCGAGCCTGGTCAACACCGTAAGACATGAAATAAAGGTGCATCTTTGTACCTCTTTACTGACAACCTAAATGCCGAGAAAATGACAAAAATCTACAAAAAGGCTTTAAAAAATTAAGATTGGATTCTGCAGGAGGACAACGATCCTAAACACCGCAGCAAGCTCTGTACTCTACCATTGTGCCTGCAATGCTACTAGAATATTGAAGAACGGTTTCTTCGGCTAAAGAGCTTCCATACTGTTTGCAACATTTCAAAGCAATTATATATGACAAAGGTGTTTAAGAATAGTAAACTGATAGTATGGGATAAAATTCGTCGCTTTGGTGGCTAAATGATACTGTTAGCAGGCGACACTTTCTGTTTTGATTGACAGAAATTCTCTCCCGGCTGATACTTCTAGTGGTTTGATATTAATTCCAGCTGCCATTTGTAAATTCACTTCAACGAAAGATGAACATAACGAATGTTTATCCGGAAATTAGTTAAAATTATCGTCACTAAAAAAATACGGATAAACTGGACGACTCAAAGTCAAATTCTGTGAGATTTGCGCTCACACAAGTAAATCGATCGTGTTGAAAATGAAGACAAAGCTGTTAATTATTCAGGGGAATTTCTAATTTTTTTGGATTTGCCTGGAATGCCTTTGGATCTCCAAGTTGGATCTGTCATTATTATGCTTCACAATCTTCTTGCACCGATTCTATGTAATGGATTTCGACTGAACGTTACGCAGCTATTGAACAATGTTATAGTTGTAAGAATTTTGAAATGAACTTAGAAGGAGGATTAAAGATCGTATTTCCAAAAATCTGGAATATGCAACGTTTGGTTCAAATGCAAAAGCCAAACAATCCGCCCGGGGAATCAAACTCGTACCGACTACTGTGCATGCTAGCCACGGCTAGAAAAATACTGGACCGAATAATAAGCGTACCCCTAGAGCAACATCTTGAAAAAGAGCTGCTGGAACTGGCCGATGACCAATATGGATTCGGCTTATTTGCGCCATATAATATGAGCCCTTCAACTAAAAGAAAGAAGATCATCGCCAACTACCTGTCGGACAGGGTACTATTATATGACACAGACGAAGGACAACGAAGTTATATAGTGACGGGCGGAATTCCCCAAAGCTCAGTTCTGAGCCCACTTGTGTGTACTGCACCTCCCATTACCTAAGGAGGTACAAATAATTGAATACGCGGATAACATCGCAGTGACAGTGATAGCGAAAGAAATAGAGCGTCTGTGCAATCAAGCGGAAATTCTTCTGCAGTTGGGCAAGTGTAGTTGAAGACTTACCGAAAACTGCGATGCACAAGCAACATTCCCTGACTCACAATAATGCCATACAATCCTGGTATATAGCCACCTATTGATACCTGCAGAACTAACAACTACCTGTTAGACGTCTGCATATCATGAGTGCTTCGGTGGCTCTGGACAGTGTGCATTCCATATGTTTATTCCACAGAAAGATTGGGTCTAATGTAAGGCGCAGAAATTTTATCTCTTTAGACACTTTCAACTCCCTGCCATCAAGTGTTAGGGGCCTCAAGGCGGGAAGAGATATTCTCTTTGTGAAAGGGACGACGGGCTTTTTGACGTGTTGATGATTAACCCTACCATATTACACCATCCCTTAGCTAGACTTAAGTCCTTTTGGAGAGAGTTTTCTCAGATTTACTTCGTGCCATTATGACAATGTCATCGACGCACCCCTAGCACCGAATCCCATTGTTTGTGAATAACTCAAGGAGCTCATCTACTACTAGGCTCCATAGGAGGAGAGATAGAACTCCACCCTTTCTGCAGCCCCTCATAGTATCATGACGAATCTTTCTTTCCTCCCCATTGGTTTCAGCTACCCTAGTACGCAGTACAGCCTCTATCCATCTGCATACTGTAGTCTCTACATTTCCTTGCCTTAACCCTTTCAGCCCGAAAGTTGCTTTTAAGCAGCTTCTATGACATCGTCTAAAAAGTCGAATATACAAACACCTCATTAAAATACACATCTTGCTGATCAATTTGAATTCGGGGAATACCAAAGTAACAAGAACATAACGGTTGTGTCATGTTCAATCATGTTAAGGCTCATTATTCGAAGCGAAGTTGAGCGTGGCGGTCGTGCGAAAGTTTTAAAGTATATTATAAAAAAATAATTAAAATACTTGGAAGATAAATTTGAAAAAAATATTTACACAGTTTTACGAACAAGTGAAAGAGAAAAATACAAGTGAAAAAATTAGAAAATAAAAGAGTATGATGAAATCGATGAAGAGTTTTTGGAGAAGGATTTAAAAGAGCTTTTAGAAAATGGTGAAGAATCGATATGCTTAAAACTGCCAATCAAGAAATTTCTAAAAGATGAGATCTTTGGATGACTTTATTATTGAAAAAGTTGATGTTTCCCAATTGAAATGGAGAAAAATACCAATCGAATTTCAAGACGTTACTTGGAAAGAGTCAGAAGAAAACATTAACATAGTAAATAAGCCGATTCAATATTAATACTTTTTTGACGATGCTTTAATCAAATTGATTGTGGAACAGACCAATATGTATTCCCTCAAAGAGTCCGGTAGTAAACTCAACTGCTCAAACGATGACATTCGTCGATTTCTTGGAGTTTTGTTGTACTTGGCCGTAGTCCAGTTGCCCGTCTTTAGAATGCCATGGTCGCAAGAATTCAAATTAACAGCAATAACAGATTCGATGCCGAGAAATAAATTTCAGAAAATAAGGAAATTTTTTCATTTTTCTGATAAGTCGAAACAACCATCTAAAAGCGATAATAATTATGGCAAATTATACAAAATTCGTCCACTATTATCGTTGCTTAAAGAAAAATTCAATAATCTACCTCAAGGGAATCACCAAATCATTGATAAGCAGGTCATAGCATATAAAGGTACGTTCAGAGGTATGCAAATGCAATGAATAAAAGCTTTCGGTTATCACGCGGGCAGGCTTATCAGGAATTATTTATGACCTTGTGCTATACGTTGGTGATGGAACGTGCTCTTCATATGGACTTGGTATATCATCGGACATTGTGTTATACTTAGCATCCAACCTTAGCAATTTAAAAATTATAAACTGTATTTTGATAATTAGTTTACTTTAGAAAACCTTCTTGTGGTTCTAAAAGCAATGGGAATATTTTGCATTGGAACGGTTCGAAAAAGTCGAATGGAAAAGTGTGATTTAAAGTCTGTTCCTGGCTTATGTACCGGAGACATTTCAAAATCGTTAATCAAAACATCAAGCATATGCCACTTATAAAATTCCAGATGGATATCGCAACTGAGCTCTTAAGCGCTACGCCGGTGTTTTCCAGTCCTACTCAAAAGATGAGGGGACGCCCTAGTTCTATGCAAAATGTAGAAACCGTCTCAACTCCGGACTCACTTTCTTCCTCAGAAGCGTGTAGTTCGAAACGCCGTCATGTTGTTGAAGAACCCCCCAACTCAAAGTGATATGATGAAAATGGTCATTGGATAGTTTGGGAAGAGAAGGGACGATGCCGTCTTTGTAAAACCGGAACGCCTCTCTCAAAATGCTTAAAATGTGGTGTTCATCTATGCTGCAATACGCACAACAACTGTTTTTTATCTTATCACACTTAAAATACAAAACAAACATATAAGTATCTGATAAATAAAGAGAAATCCCTTGTATATATATTTTTTCTTTTGCATGTATTTATATCACTCAAATACTGCCTAAACGCTCAAGACGCTGGAGACCTAAAACTTTTCATTGTAGTTAATTGAGCCATTTTAAGTCAGAAAATCAAGAAAAAAAAAAATTTCTGGTGGTTGGTTTAAGTGCGGTCCTGTTAATGACACTTGCGTGAAACACATTGTCAAAAGCACCTTCGATGTCAAGAAAGGCGCATATCGAAACCTCGCCATTTTCCAGCGAATTCTGGAGTTCAGTCGTAAGTTGGTAAAAAGCAGTGTTAGTGTATTTGCCTGCTCTCCACGCGTGCTGACTAGCATGTAGGGTGCGATTTTCAGCGCCTTCGATCTTTGTAGTTATCTACAATCTTTGCAATCTATATTAGCATTAAGGAAGTAAGACTTATAGGCCTGAACGATTTGGCCAGTGAGTAGTACCTTCTTCCTATCTTGGGGATGAAAATTACCCTCAGTTTTCTACGGTTCTGGATATACATACATCATTGCAAAGCTGTCTATCATACGCCCAATAAGATGTGGGAAGTCGTGCGCCCTTTGTGACTTTTAGTTCAAGAAGGAGGCCAGACCAACTTGGTCTGGTCGATCTCTGACTTTTACCTTGAGTGCTGCTCTTTTGATCCCACTGCGAGATCAGACCGGTCATGTGCTCATTGCATAAGGACCACCCCACGAGTACTGGTTAGGAAGGTGGGTTCACAGCCCACATTCTCGATGCTTACATCGCTACTTATTATAAATTCAAGAAGAGACTCTCTCCTCGCGTTGCGGTCCGTGCTACCCCATTCCGCATAATGCGCGTTGGCATTGCATCCCAACTAGGAGCATTGTTCTCCGACCGCCTGTGACTGGTTTCCCTTTAGCCGTTTAGAACTCGGAGGCTCTTAAGGCGTTATCTACCCGCTCTTCCGTATACCCACAATATTTTATGTCTTTTACTCATAGCGCTTTTATAGTTTTGCTCCTTCTCATCCAGGACTCCGACATAGCTCGCTACCGACTGTGGGAACTATATGCCTCCATTTTCTTCCTCTTGGAACCTGTGTGATTCTGTCGATTTTAAACAGAGATGTTGTGGCGTTCAATCATTATAAGCTTCCGCACGACGGCTGTGCCAGTTCTCGGCGGTGGCATTGTGAATCTTATTATTGATTTGTGTGATTACTCATTCTGTTTCTTGATATCATTAGCACGAGAAATTAAACTTCCTGAGCCCTTGACGCAGTACAGCCATAGGTGTTTCTCCAATCGGTCCAGCAATTAGAATCTGTAAATCAGCAATGATTATGTAAGTCGCATAACCCCATTGATTATTGGTTGGTATATTTTGGCCATCATCCGCAAGCTGTTTTTATTAATCAGCTAGAGCATTCCTGTCAGAACATCCACGCCGATTGGGAATAATTGGGCTACGATTAAAACATTCATCACGACAAGTTTCCTACCCCGAAAGGAGATTTGAGCATTTCATTACTATACCTTGTTTTATATTGGATATATTTATATTGAAATCAGTCTAATTAACACTAGTCATTCTTTTCATAATACGAGTATACAATTAAATCTAATGCTTATACGTTTTGTGTTAGACACTTTTAGTAGTTTTATTTAGGTATGACTGATACAGTGTAAGTCTAAGAATGGTTTTCCTGAATTTTTTGTGAAAGTCATATATGTATATAATTAGATCAAACACATGCCCATTTAAAGGCTCACTTACAACAAACATATGCCCACTCGAAATTAACGGGTTAATCCTCATTCATTCATTGCTGACTGAATCACACAAACATTACTTTAAATGTAGTTTTGGATTGCAGTATTTTCTACATTCTACCTTCGGAGGCCTTTGGTTATAAGATCATCATTCTTTTGGTCTTTTTATATATGTAGTAGTGTCCCACCGATGCCCAATTTTTGGCCGATGCCGATTAACTCATTAAACGCTAGTGTTACATACATATATGTAACGCTCCAATCTTTCACATAAATCTACGACTTTTCCGAAATGCAATTTTAAATGTTCCAAATTATAAATTAGAATTGAAGTGAACAAATCAAAGAATAAGTGTGCGCTATATTTTGCCCTTTCCGTTTAGTGTAGTAAAATTAGTTGCGCAGTGAACACGAAGCCGATTTCATAGACCTAAAAAAACTGTCGAAATGGGAACACGTTGTCGGTAAGGACGATTTTTAATAAAGTGTCATCGATTTATGTGAAAAGAGTGTTTTGTATATTTTGATAGTGTTTGAAATTTTATGCTAATAAAAAAAAATTGAAAACGACTGTATTTGTAGGTTTATTTTTTCGTCTTGTGTAGACGGGTTCACCTTATGAATTGTATAACTGTATATAATATACATATTTATGTGTGTATTCTTCCGTTATTAGGGCAAAACTAACTGTTGAAGAAGTTTGCGCAGTTTTAGACGAATTGACAAATAATGAAGAAGAAGAAGTGGAAGCTATATACATACATATATAGAGGCTCCTGACGCAGGTGCTCTTTCAGGTTATGATTCTTCAGATGAAGACGGCGGTACTTTGAAAAACCTGTCACATACACAGCTTGTCGAGGATTGTGAAATTGTTACAAGAAAAAATACCGAATTTGAAGAGAACCCCGACTTTGATATGGATGCTGAAATTTTAGACTGCTTGAATCATTCTATCTCAGAGTTAGAAGTAAACCTTTTGGAGGAATCATTTGCTTCTGTGCAAGCGTCCGAAAAGCCGAGTACACCGCGTTCAACTCAAAAGCTTAGGGAACAAACCAATTCTCGTCGTCGTAAGATAACTGCAGGTCAGTCAGATAGTAAGGCTAAGAGAGCCAAACCATCCTTGACGTGGGTCGATGATAATAACGAACACAGATCTCCAATTTTCCCTGAGGGTAATTACAGTGACTGCGGCAACCTAGAGCCATATGAGCAATTCCAAAAGTTTTTTGATGATGAATTATTGCAAATGCTGTGTGACGAGTCAAACAGATATTCGCTCTTAAATAATAATGGGAACCCAAATATTACAGTTGGGGAAATGAAAGAATTTTAAGGAATTCTGATAATAAGTGGATATACCTATTCTCCAAACAAAGAAGCATATTGGAGCGTTGACAAAGATATTCAAAATCTTGTGATTATTGACTCGATGAGGCGTGATCGTTTTCGAACCATTTTTGGAAATCTACACTTTATTGACCCCGGAAAGACAGATTTATCCGATAAAATATGGAAATTAAGACCACTAACTGATGCTTTGAAAGCGAATTTTGCTAAAAATTTTCATCCAGAGCGGAATTTGTCCTACGATGAATCAATGGTGGAATACTACGGCAGGCACGGTTGTAAACAATTTGTTAGAGGCAAACCGTTGAGATTGGGTTATAAAATGTGGTGTTCAAATACGCATTCCGGTTATCTTCTAAAAACCCTAGGACGAACGAAGAGTACGCTGCAAACTATGGAAAGATCGCTGCTCCGTTGTTTTCAATGATCGATGAATTCGATGAATGGAAGCCACTTCCATTTCAATTCTTTTTCGATAATCTCTTCACTTCAATACCTGTTTTGGTTGAATTAAAAAAAATGGGATATGAGGGAACTGGAACAATGCGGCAAACTTCAATACCAATCTCTTGCCCTTTGCCACTGAAGGATAAATTGAAAAAAAAGGAACGTGGTTATATGGCTAGTTCCCGGATTTCTGAATGCGATATTACAGGAACGAAATGGGTAGACAATGCAGTAGTTTCCGTTGCATCAACTTTGTTTGGGAAGGAACCGGTAGGGACAGCTGGAAGATACTCTAGGGCAGAACATGCTCGAATTCAGGTTCAATTCCCCAATGCTATCGTAATGTATAATAAGAATATTGTCGGAACAGAACGTATGAACCAAAACAACCGCCAGCTTACAGGATTGGAGCTAGAGGGAAGAAGTGGTGGTTCTCAATTTTTACCTGGTTGGTTGATGTCTCCATTCAAAATGCTTGGCTCTTACATAGAAAAGGCGGAAACGGGCTAACCCAGCTACAGTTTAGAAGAACCATTGCTAATGACTTTTGTCGTACTTATGGACAAGTCCGAGGATCATGGGGATATAGACGTCCGGATTCGCAAATTGAGCTTGATGCTAGATATGACCTAATTGGCCATTTCATAGTTAGAAATCCTACCAGGAGATGCTGTGCTGGAAACAACTGCCAGCGATCAATGAACACCAAATGTGTAAAGTGTGACTTTCACTTTAGACCAGTTTGAGTTTTCTTTCTCAACCGAAAATTGATGAATTTTCATACGTTTGTACTTGTTTCGTTTTCTTTTTGTAAACTTTATAATTAAAAAAATAAAATTGATGAATTAAATCCAATGGAAGTGTATATACATATATGTCACGGGTCGTACAGACCCCCCCGGATAGGGGTCGAAACTTTTGTTTGCAGTTTTGTATACATATCAACCCTTGTAGTGTCCACATAAAGTTTGGTTCCTCTATCTTTGCTATTTAGCTTTCACGTTTAATGGGTTAATGGTCTAGTTGACAGAAAACAGTCCAGTTGACAAAGAATAAGCTGATGCCAATGCCAATGTCAATTTGTTAAAAAACTACCCAAATATTATTTATAAATGTATTTAGTAACTAATGTAACATAAGAAAAGCATACTACTGTTGGCAAAAAATAGTAAGACTTTGTAATTTAAATTTCGCGCTAAAAACCATTCGTTGGAATATTTTTTTTAAGTTTGTGTGAATATCAATAATATCTTATTTTGATGTGACATTTGACATCAAAATAATCATTAGTGTTTAGTGTCTTTCTGAAGTACTAAGGTACATTCGAGTTTTACGATGAGTGAAATTATTCAACAAAGAAGTTCCATTAAATTTTATGTGCAGAATCAAATTTCTGGTGCCGTAACGTTCAGAATATTGGGAGAGACCTTCGGTGATAATTTTTTGCCACGAGCAAATCTTTTTGATTGGTAAAAATTATTCAGAGAGAGAGCGAGAACGAGTTGACAACGAGCTATATTCAGGACGGGCATCAATATCTACTGATGAACGCGTTCTCAAAGTAAAAGAATTGGTGGTTGAAAATCGACGACTAACATTCAAAGATCTTACTGACATCTTTGGAATATCAGGAGAATCAGTGAAAGCTATTTAGAAAAATCATGTGGGTCTAAAATAAGTGAAATTCCGATTGGTTTCAAAATCACTAATTTAAAAAAAACTGCGTCGCGTTAACGTCTCTGAAACAATGCTTTCTGACTACCAAGATGTCATGATGATTACTGCTTACGGCATAGTTGAACCGAAACCGAAAAACCATGTCAAAGCAGGTCAAAAAGGAAGGTTATGTTTACCGTTTTCTTCGATTATCGAAGTGTGGTATACTCCGAATTCTTTCTCATTTAAAAATCTCTTTTGTAGCGTATTGTAGCCTTAAATGAAAATCAATCTTTTTGGAATCAAAAAGAGCAAGTAAGTAAAGCAAGAAGAGTAAAAAACAAAAACAAGGAATTCAAAGAATCGGCTAAGAATCGATTGTCTGATATGTTGTGAGCGTGTAAAAAGTAAGCAATAGCTTGTTACTACACAAAAGGTTACTTTTTAAACCAACGGTACTCAATTTATTTACAAAGAAACAAGCGTATCTTATACGAGTATAGAAGCACTATATTGACAATTTCCTTCATTAGCTGCAAATAACGCAAACGCAGCATGTTTCAATTTAAGAGCAATAAATTGAGCCAAATAAATGTGTGATATTCGCAAAATAAACGTTTGGCTTCAATCCCTTATCGACAACATGAAACGCCTGTGTGAACGCCTGTGTGAACGCATGTGCGAACTCCTTTTGAATGTCAACTCATCAGACAAATTAAGGTCGAAATTCCTTGTGTGTGTATAACGTTTTACGTCACCACTGAAGTGTTGGCTATCAGCAACAACAACACAATAATACCAAAAACAAGTCAATGACGTTAAAGAAGTAATACATACGCATAAATTTAGGAAACTATAAAATTCCTGCCAGTTGCTTTGGTCGTCTGAATCGCACGAAATTTTGCTGCTGACTTTTCTGCTACCCATGCCGTCTCTCATCGTCAGGGTTGCAATCAATATGCGAAATATTGTATTTAAAGAGGACTAGTATTGGCACAATTCACGATATAAGAATGGAGGATTATTCATACATGTTCGTAAGTGTGTACGTTTGTATATCTTTTAACCTTTGCCTTGTGTCTAGTTTACTGCGCCCTTTGCTGTGTAAAGTTGGCTTCTATGAGATTTTACTTCGTTTTTCTTCACTTTCAATGTTTGATTTTATTTTGCACTTGGGTCATAAGAAACTATGAAATGTGAAGCAGGAAAAAACGATGATGGGGAAAATCTTTCATATCACGTCGCAATTCTATTCGCTCCTTTTTTGGAACATATGCAAATGTATTTACATAAATACCATAAACCTATGTGTATCAATAGTACTTTTTAAAACTAGTTAGGTAAAGTAGAGAGTAAATGTCATTCAAATAAACACGACATGTTGAAGCATTTGTCGGAAAAGCTGTAAGTGTTGAATATCCTTACAATACTATGCATTTGAACATACGTATGTGTGTACATATGTAAATATATCAATTACATATTAGGGAGTACGAGAATACCCCATTGCAGAAGCAGAAACATTAGCGACATATAAAAATGTATATTTGCTTGTATTATGACAGCTATCACAGGGTTACACTTATTATGGTACTGCTTATTGCACGAAAATTAACATGATTTTCGGAGTAGCATATTTTTTAGCCATTGCATATTGTGTTACAGTGTATTTTGTCTTTATATTATTACACAGATCGGAACATTTTGCAATCCTTGCACAATGTAAGAGGAAAAGAATTCCCCTATTGTATTTATTTGTTTTACTTTCATCTCTAATTCGGACTTCTCTCCATTATACGCTCAGTAAATGACTGATTTTTACAACTTTCTTCTTCTTTACCGGCGACAGTCGTTTTTTCTTTTCACATCTGTGCTTTGTCAAATGGTTCTTTTCGCAAGGCGGCGTCAATTGGAGATTCCAAGCGAAGCCAGGTCCTTCTTCACCTGGTCCTTCCAACGGAGTGCAAGTCTTCCTCCGCTTTTTATTCGCTGAACTATACAATGTCGTCGTATATCTCATACTGGTCATCGTTCGCAAAGGACCATAAATCTTTCGCAGAACCTTTGTCTCAAAAAAGCAGGACGGGAATAATGAGTGACTTATAGAGTTTTGTTTTTGTTCGTCGAGAGAGGACTTTGCTTCTCAATTGGATGTATAACGTAATGGCGACAATGAAAATCTCGAAATTTAGAATCCCGACAGTCAAAATACTCAAATCATCAAATTAAAAAGTTTTCCATTCGAGCACTTTATTCCGATCGTTCAGTATAAATGGAAACCATAACCTATATAAGTCCTATATCGGCCGTTCCGGCAAATGAGCAGCTTTTTGGTGAGAAATCGATGGCAGTAAAATTTCAGATGGATATCTCAAAAATTTAAGAACTAATTCGTATACATATGTATATAGTTGGAGGGACAGTCAGACAGATGGGTAAATCGATTTAGCTCATCACGCTGATTATTTCTGTATGAATATACTTCTTCTTCTTCTTTACTGGCGTAGACACCGCTTACGCGATTATAGCCGAGTCGACAACAGCGCGCCAGTCGTTTCTTCTCTTCGCTACGTGGCGCCAATTGGATATTTCAAGCGAGGCCAGGTCCTTCTCCACTTGGTCCTTCCAACGGAGTGGAGGTCTTCCTCTTCCTCTGCTTCCCGCGGCGGGTACGGCGTCGAATACTTTCAGAGCTGGAGTGTTTTCATCCATCCGGACAACATGACCTAGCCAGCGTAGCCGCTGTCTTTTAATTCGCTGAACTATGTCAATGTCGTCGTATATCTCGTACAGCTCATCTTTCCATCGAATGCGATATTCGCCGTGGCCAACGCGCAAAGGACCATAAATCTTTCGTAGAACCTTTCTCTCGAAAACTCGCAACGTCGACTCATCCGTTGTTGACATCGTCCAAGCCTCTGCACCATATAGGAGGACGGGAATTATGAGCGACTTATAGAGTTTGGTTTTTGTTTGTCGAGAGAGGACTTTGCTTCTCAATTGCCTACTCAGTCCGAAGTAGCACCTGTTTGTTTGATGACAGGAGATATTTCGTCTTGCCCTCGTTCACTGCCAGACCCATTTCTTTTGCTTCCTTGTCCAGTCTGGAGAAAGCAGAACTAACGGCGCGGGTGTTGAGGCCGATGATATCAATATCATCGGCATACGCCAGCAGTTGTACACTCTTATAGAAGATGGTACCTTCTCTGTTGAGTTCTGCAGCTCGAACTATTTTCTCCAGAAGCAGGTTGAAAAAGTCGCACGATAAGGAATCGCCTTGTCTGAAACCTCGTTTGGTATCGAACGGCTCGGAGAGGTCCTTCCCGATTCTGACGGAGCTTTTCGTATTGCTCAACGTCAGCTTACACAGCCGTATTAGTTTTGCGGGGATACCAAATTCAGACATCGCGGCATAAAGGCAGCTCCTTTTCGTGCTGTCGAAAGCAGCTTTGAAATCGACGAAGAGGTGGTGTGTGTCGATTCTCCTTTCACGGGTCTTTTCCAAGATTTGGCGCATCGTGAATATCTGGTCGGTTGTTGATTTACCAGGTCTAAAGCCACACTGATAAGGTCCAATCAGTTTGTTGACGGTGGGCTTTAATCTTTCACACAATACGCTCGACAGAACCTTATATGCGATGTTGAGGAGGCTAATCCCACGGTAGTTGGCGCAGATTGTGGGGTCTCCTTTTTTGTGGATTGGGCATAGCACACTTAAATTCCAATCGTTGGGCATACTTTCGTCCGACCATATTTTGCAAAGAAGCTGATGCATGCACCTTATCAGCTCTTCGCCGCCGTGTTTGAATAGCTCGGCCGGCAATCCATCGGCCCCTGCCGCTTTGTTGTTTTTCAGGCGGGCAATTGCTATTCGAACTTCTTCATGGTCCGGCAATTGAACGTCTGCTCCATCGTCATCGATTGGGGTATCGGGTTCGCTTTCTCCTGGTGTTGTGCGTTCACTGCCATTCAGCAGGCTGGAGAAGTGTTCCCTCCATAATTTAAGTATGCTCTGGGCATCGGTGGCTAGATCACCTTGGGGGTTCTACAAGAGTATGCTCCGGTCTTGAAACCTTCTGTAAGCCGCCGCATCTTTTCGTAGAATTTTCGAGCATTACCCCTGTCGGCCAGCTAATCAAGCTCTTCGTACTCACGCATTTCGGCCTCTTTCTTTTTCTGTCTACAAATGCGTCTCGCTTCCCTCTTCAACTCTTGGTATCTATCCCATCCCGCACGTGTTGTGGTCGATCGTAACGTTGCGAGGTAGGCAGCCTGTTTTCTTTCCGCAGCGACACGGCACTCCTCGTCGTACTAGCAGTTCTTTTGCACTTTCCGAAAGCCAATGGTTTCGGTTGCAGCTGTACATAGAGTTTGAAATGCCGTCCCATAGTTCCCTTATACCGAGTTGTTGACGAGTGCTCTCAGAGAGCAGGAGTGCAAGCCGAGTCGAAAATCGCTGTCTGTTGTGATTGCAGCTTCTCGACGTCGAACCATCTTTGTGTTTGTTGGCGTGCGTTTTTTGCTGCACAGAGGCGGGTGCGAATTTTGGCTGCAACAATATAGTGGTCCGAGTCGATGTTAGGACTTCGGAGCGCACGCACATCTAAAACACTGGAGACGTGTCTTCCGTCTATCACAACATGATCGATCTGGTTGGTGGTTTTTCGATCCGGAGACAGCCAGGTAGCTTGATGTATCTTTATGCTGGAATCTAGTACTACAGATAACCATATTTCGGGCCCCGACGAAGTCGATCAGCCTCAGCCCATTTGGGGATGTTTCCTCGTGGAGGCTGAATTTACCGACCGTAGTGCCAAAGATACCTTCTTTGCCCACCCTGGCATTGAAGTCGCCAAGCACGATTTTGACATCGTGGCGGGGGCATCTCTCATAAGTGCGCTCCAAGCACTCATAAAAGGCATCTTTGGTCACATCGTCCTTCTCTTCCGTCGGGGCGTGGGCGCAAATCAGCGATATGTTGAAGAACCTCGCTTTGATGCGGATTGTGGCTAGACGTTCATTCTCCGGAGTGAATGATAGTACTCGGCGACGGAGTCTCTCTCCCACCACAAATCCAACACCAAACTTGCGCTCCTTTATATGGCCACTGTAGTAAATGTCACAAGGACCTACTCGTCTCTGTCCTTGTCCCGTCCATCGCATTTCTTGGACGGCGGTGATGTCAGCCTTTATCTTTACGAGGACATCTACCAGCTGGGCAGCGGCACCTTCCCAATTAAGGGACCGGACATTCCAGGTGCATGCCCTCAAATCATAGTCCTTAATTCGTTTGCCATGGTCGTCATCAAAAGGGGGGTCTCTCATCCGAGGCTGTTTATGACTATTCACTGGGGGTGTTTTTTTACGTGGCGGGTCCCAAACCCCGCGCAAAACCTTCAGTAGGGAATATTTCGCCTTCTCACTTTAGCTCGCCTTCAAACGGATGTTCTTAGGCTACCCAGAGGATACTTGGTCAAAGACCGGAAGTCGTGAGCTGCTTGAGTCATATGTAAAAGAATCGTTTCTGGCCACTCCCAAGTGAATGGCGATCAGAGAACTTTCCTCACTTGCGTGGACTTCTACACATGACTCCATCCTCCACTATACTACTGTGCCCAAAATAAGGTGACATTTGAATTTAAACTGCGCGCGTCGACAGATTAGGAGAATTAGTTTTTTTTAGGTTGGTAGTACTGTCTGTCACATTTATGTCAAATTTCATGTCAAAATATTCATTAGTGTTTGAGATACGTGTCGTTTTGTAAGCTGCTAAAAGTGAGTTTTTCGTTTTTTGCGATGTCGAAATTTGTTAAACAAAGGATATACATTAAATTTTGTTTACGGAATAATTTTTCTGCTGCGGATACGTTAAGGATGGTGCAGACAGCATTTGGTGATGAGGCTATGTCTAAAAAAAATGTTTACAAGTGGAATAATAAGTTCCAAGCCGGCCGTGAACGTGTCGAAGACGAAGAGCGTCCAGGGCGACCATCAACCTTAACCGACGAAGTTGACGTTTAACAAATCAAAGATTTGGTGTTGTAAAACCGTCGATTAACAATTAGAGACCTTGCTGATGAAGTTGGCATATCGAAAGGCTCAGCCAATGCCATTTTGAAGGATGTTTTGGGCCTCAAGCGCGTCAAATCTCGACTGGTACCGAAAACATTGAATTTTTTAGAAAAAAGGCGTCGCGTTGAAGTGTGTGAAACGATGCTTTCCGACTACTAGGGTGTCATAAAATGCATTAAAACTGGCGATGAGACTTGGATCTATGCTTACAATTCCGAAACAACCGATCAATCGAGCGAATATTGTGCCAAAAGAGAGCCGAGACCAAAAAAATCGCGCCAAAGTCGCTCGAAAATCAAGGTCATGCTGACTGTTTTCTTCGATTATCGTGGTGTTCTGCATTATGAATTCATTCCATCCGGTCAAACAGTCAACATAGAATATTATTTGAACGTTATGCGTCATTTGTGTAACGCTATCCGCCTAAAAAGGCCGGAATTGTGGAAATATAATTCTTGGTTTTTACACCACGATAATGCACCATCCCATACTGCCCTCGTAATTCGTGATCATTTCGCCAAAAACTCAACCAATATCGTTCAGCAACCACCGTATTCACCTGATCTGGCGAAGTGCGACTTCTGGCTGTTCACCAAGCTCAAAAGACCGCTCCGGGGACAACGTTTTTTTTTTTACTATAGAGGAGATTCAAGCCGCAGCGAAGACGGAACTGAAGGCCATCCCGGAAAGTGACTACAACCAGTGTTTCGAAGATTGGAAAATCCGTTGGCATAAGTGCATTGCATCGGGAGGGGATTACTTTGAAGGGGATGAAATTGATTTGAAAGAATAAATAAAAAATTTTCAAAATAAATACAGTGTCACGTTATTTTTAGGGCACAGTAATATACATATACTTTATAGGGTCTCTGACGTTTCCTATTGGGTGATACAAACAACGTAGCAAAGTTAATATTCAGTTGTTTCACTTCGACGACCATTTTTTAATAAAGCGTAGTATCTAAAAAGTACAAAGTTTATACGAAACAGGAAAATTGCAAGAGTAGATAAAGGTGTTCCAGTCGTTTAATCTCGAATTGTTGGACCGGCTTCAGTGAGCATGTAACAACTGCTGATGAAAAACTCTTCTCTTCTAGTTACAGTTCTAGATATCACAATGTAGATGTTTGTGGGCGAAAAAGTTCTGACTCACTTGAGATCAACATTTTTAAAACTTGTATGCGTAATATTACAATAATTCAAACGAACCCCCGACTAAAGTGAGAGACCCTGAGAAAAAGTGTTTTTTTTTTTGCACTCTATTTGCTGCAGCCTTCACCTCCATAAAAAATAAGACATTGGCATCGAAATGGACAAATTTATGGCGCAATTCGGCAATGAAAATATTGGGTTCTACACTGTCACTAGATAATTCCTTACACTCCATATAAAAATAATAGAAACCTATACAAATAAATTTATCTGGCCTCTCGAAGCTAATACTTTTAGTATTGAAATTTTCTCATCAGAATTCCATACTGTAAAACACGATCTTTAATAATAATTGAAAGTAAATAATAAATGTTCGAAAACTTACTATTCTCCTTGCTCAAAACGTAAACAAACAAATAAATTTGAATTGGCAATGAAAACGCATCGAAAACACAAGTTGTCGGTCAGAACGATTTTGATTTCACAATCCACAAATTTTATTTCAAGCTGTTTTCAATAACGCTACGAACATAGAATTACTCGATTTTTGAAACAACAGCAAGCTATTGATTGTCAGTTCAGTTTGGTCACATAAACTTCAACGCAGACTGTAAACTAATGTTATCAAATCCGATATACCCACCAACCGGTGCTAAACATGGTAGTCTTATGCCACCTCTGCTGATCCTCCTAATGCTTGACGATGTGCTCAACAACGGAGTGGAAGTGTTTTTTTTTGTGTTTTTTATTGCCGGAGAGGGAATCTGCGAAAAATACCGTCCTGTTTCAGACGGCATGTACGATTCATCCTACTCGCGCATGTGCCACCATTGTTACCAGGTGCGGAACCTGCGGGGTAGGACGCCCACGTACTAAGCCCTAACTCCGTCTGCTTATTTTTATTACATTATTTATTTTTCTTTGCGGGAGCACCGCTAGGCATTCCTTCGCAAAGATAATCTTTAGCGGGTTGGCTTTCGTTCTACAAATTTTCCTGCTCCAAGTTGATCACTCGTCTTTCGCTCTTTCTCTGTCATTCCTTCCTTCTAAGCTCTATTAGGGCTGCCGCGATCCATTCTCTAACAAAATTCCGCACTTGCTGGGAACGTAGAATGTGTGGTACAATATTTTCAGGGCTTAGCCGCTCTGAAAGAAGTTTCTCTAGCTCCTCTCTTTGGTCTTAATAACTGGAGCACGGAAAAAAATGTGCCACGCGTTCTCATTCTCGTTTCCACAAAAACAGCAGTCAAACCCATCGTCATGCCCATATTTGTGCAAATACTCTCTGAAGCAGCCGTGCCCAGTCAGGAACTGCGTCAAGTAATAGTCAGTTTCTCCGTGATTTCTCTGTACCCCATCTGCCTTTTGTTGTTTCGTCCCATCGTTTCTGCCACTCATTATGGCCGGTTTATCTTTCTTGCTGTTTTTCCTGTTTATTTAGTCGTCTGCCCGCGTTTTTCGCCTTGTCATACATTATTTTTAGTTCCATTGATATAATATCTTAAGGCTGATACTTGAAATAATTCCAGCCGCTTCGTGTGACAAAGTCCAGAATGCGCACGCTACCCTCATTGCGCTTAACTGAACTAATGCTTTTGGCGTATCCACATATGTTTTGTGCAGCAATGCTGGCCCCCATATGGGTGCGGCGTATATTAGTACTGACTGCCTAACTTTTGCCAGAAGAGCGCGTCTATTTTGACCAGGTCTACCTTTGTTGGCCATGATTCTAGTTAATGCAGCCGTCAGCTTTGCTGCTTTCTCACAGGATTTCGCGATATGGGTCCGATAATTTAGCCTCGCGTCAATAATTATACCCAGGTATTTCAACGATTGTTGCTTTGGGATATTGTATCCATCAATGTTGAGCGCAGTCGCCTCTAGTTTTTTCCTACTCGTTATTAGCACCGCTTCGGTTTTTTGGCCTGCTAACTAGAGCTTTGCTTTTGTGAGCCATTCTTTTATTTTTATAGCCGCGTGGTTGCATAGCTACTCCATCTGGCTTATTTCTTTTGCTACTACCGTTACTGCTTTATCATCAGCATACCTGATTATCTGTATTTCTTTGGGCAATGGTAGACGTAGCACACCGTCATATAAAACATTCCACAGTAGTGGCCCTAGTACTGAGCTTTCACCGCCTGTTACAATGTAGTTTTTAGGACCTTCTTCTGTGTCATAGAGCAGTAATCTGTCGGAGAGGTAGCTGGATATGATCCTCCGCAGGTAGAGTCTTCTTTTGATTTAGGGCTTCTATGATATGCGGCCAATAGGCAGAGTTGAAGGGAATTTTAACGTCGAATGTTACTACCGCGCAGTATTCTTTAGAGCCATATAACCACCTGGTTCCTTCAATTGCCTTGCTAACGACCTATGTTAACTTTTTTATGCCGTCTATTGTTTGCCTGTGCCCGGTGGACCGAAAGGAGAATTGTAGACTGGAACCTTTGCGAACAGCTAATTAGTCAGTTTACGAATGATAAGTGAAGGGCTTTTAAAGAGTCGCCTCTACTAAGATAGTCCTTTCACAAAGAGAGTTTTTGAATAAGGTCACGAATTAACTTCACGTTTATATCGTTAAGCGATATGGTGGTGTTTGGTGATGTACGAAAACCATGTTAGTGATCTGCTAGACTAAATGTGTGAATATCGAGAGAAAAAAGATACAAGTATGTGTGCACAGTATTTTGACATTTTGCGCGACCGTCGGGTTACACTCTCTTTAGTCCTTTTTTTTTTTTTTTTTTTTTTTTTTGGAGGGGGAATCTTCAAAGATATCGTCATTTTTCCGGACGATATGCACGATTCGTACTGGCCGCACGCCCAAGCTGGACTTGCGACACAATACGCCTACGTACTAAACCCTGAACTCCGTCGTCTTTGCTTGTATTTGGCCCACGGAACTGCCATTAAGCATTACATCGTGGGACCAAGCTTAGCCAATCGGCTCTTCATTCACACATTTTCGCTCTAATTCCGATTCATCCTTCTGTTGTCGCTGCGTTGCCACTCTTTCTTTCTTAACTCTTGCATAGCTATAGCTGCCCACGCTCTCATTCTGTTCCAGACCACCTTCGATTCGATCATGTAAGCCACTATATTCTCCGGGGTCACGCGATCGTTTATCACACTCTCTATTTCTAGTCTTTCCTTTTCGTATTTTGGGCAGAAAAAGAAGATATGAAGTGCATTTTCATTGCTGTTGCTGCAGAAGGAGCAATTTGTTTCGTCGTCATGTCCGTATTTGTATAGGTAATCTCTATAGCATCCATGACCTGTTAAAAACTGGGTGAGGTAAAAATCAGTTTCCCCGTGTTTCCGTTCTATCCATGGTTGTATGCTTCTAATAAGCCTGTGCGTCCATCTCCCCGTAGTTGCTTCGTCCCATCGTTTCTGCCATTCGTTTAGGCTCCTTTGTCTTTCCTGTTTCCGCTCTTCGTTCGTTAAGCGATCGCCAGTGCTTTTCGTTTTGTCGAATACCCGCTTTATTTCCATGGCCATTATGTCTGGTGGCATGAGGCCTGATATGACTCCAGCCGCCTAGTGTGATACAGTGCGGTAGGCACATGCAACTCTGATTGCATTCAGTCGTACTATTGATTTCGCCTTTTCTGCGTATGTTTTCTGCTGCAGTGCTATCCCCCATATGGGTGCAGCATACATAAGTATAGACTGACTCACTTTGGCTAGGAGGACTCGTCTATTCTGACTTGGTCCACCAATGTTAGCCATTATCCTCGTTAGCGCCGCCGTCACCCTAGATGCTTTTTCACAGGCTTTGTCTATATGCGTCTTGTATCTTAGCCTCGAGTCTATCATTACTCCTAGATATCTCAAGGATTGCTGTGTGGTAATGTTATATCCGTCAATATTGAGAGTGGCTACCTCTAGTTTCTTCCTGCTTGTGATTAGTACTGCTTCCGTCTTTTGGCCAGCTAGTTGAAGCTTTGTTATCATAAGCCATTCTTTGATTTTTTCCGCTGCATGATTGCACAGACGCTCTATTTCGTGAATTTCCTTCGCTACCACAGTCACCGCGATGTCATCCGCGTATCCGATTATTTGCACCTGCTTGGGTAATGGGAGGCGCAGCACTCCATCATATAAAATATTCCACAGAAGTGGGCCTAGGACTGAGCCTTGTGGGACCCCGCCCGTCACCCTATAGCGTTGTGGTCCTTCGTCTGTGTCGTATATGAGGACCCTGTCCGACAGGTAGTTGGAGATGATCTTCAACAGATAGGGTGGTGCTTTCTTTAGCTGAAGAGCTCTTATTATATGCGGCCAGTAGGCTGAATTAAAGGCATTCTTAACATCGAATGTGACTACCGCACAATACTCTTTGGAGCCATACATCCATCTGGTTCCTTCTATAGCTTTACTCGCGACGTCCGTAAGTCCTGTCTATAGAAGTGTGAAATATAAACTGTCGGTTAAAAAGCTCGCGCAATACGTTTGTACTAAGGACTGCTCCGAATAAAATTGTCCGTTACATTTTTATATGGAATATCGTGCAAATAAAAATTTGAAATAAACTAATTTTTATCTTAGTAGCTCTGAAATAAATGTCAAAAAATATTATGCATCCGTTAGAGTCAATAAAAATTTATTTAACGAGGAAATGGTAAGCGAAAGGGAAGTGCGCGAAAAAGTTAATAAATTTTTTCAAAAGAAACCGCAGTGGTCGTTTAAGAAAATTGCCAAAGAGGTAGAGGCTAACCCTAAAATCATTTCTCCCGTTATTAAACGCTTTAAGGAAGATGTGCGTATTGACAGGAAGAAAGGTTCTGGTAAAAAGACGCCACATGATCGGGAGAAGGCGAAGAACGTTGTTACCATTCCAAGAAAGCCCCAAGCACTTCGTGCAGGAAATTGGCGAGGAAGGCAGGCTCCTCAGAATCTTTTGTACGCAGGACGAAGAAAGAAGCTGGGCTGAAGACGTACAAGGTAAAGAAAGTTACGGATAGAAACACCGTCAAGAACGAAACCGCGAGCTAAGAAGCTGAGGAAAGATTTTGTCAATAAATTCGAATGCTTCATAATGAATGACGAGACCTACGTTTTAGCGGACTTTTCTCAGCTACCTGGACAGGAATTTTATACAGCCGATTTTCGAGGAAATGTTGTTGAAAAATTCAAAGCCAAAAAGATGACAAAATTTTCTAAGAAATTTCTTGTGTGGCAGGCAATTTTCAGTTGTGGCAGACGGAGCAGCTCATTCGTTACATCGGGTACAATCAACAGCGAAATATATGTTAAGGAATGTTTACAAAAGACATTGCTCCCATTTTTAAGCCAACATGAAACGTCCACGTTTTTTTGGCCTGACCTCGCTTCATGTCACTATAGCAAAATAGCCTTAGAGTGGTTCCAGCGGAATGGAGTGATTTATGTACCAAGAGAAGCAAATCCACCTAACTGTCCAGAACTAAGGCCGATTGAGAGATACTGGGCTTTTGTAAAAAGGGAGATGAAGGCAACAAAAAAAGTTACAAAGACCTTCAAAATTCTAAAAGAAAGTAATCTTCAGCAGCTATGAGAGTATCGGACACTACCATAAAGCACAAATGGACGGGATATGTATGTATGAACAAAATTCATTTATTTTAGAGTACCCAATAAACAGAACAAATTCGTCACGAGTTGTACATATGCATTTGTGTTTAAATGGTAATACACACGCACTTCTATAAATTATTAAAACACAAAGCGAGACGCGTTAACATTTGAGCAGGCCATCTATAAATGTATGTATATACCTCACAGTCAGACATACCGACAGTGACATTGCTAAGCTTGTTGTAGCATATCGAACGAACTCTTCATTCCTTCGTGTCTGACATTAGCAAACCATACATCCATACATAAGTACAGGGTTTGTACGGAAAGTTATTGGGCTGATTTTCTTCGCCGCGACTGTTCTTCGGACTGTGCGCGCACCGACTGGATTCAGTAGAGGGCGTTCCTAACTAACAAACGGGCGATTGGTCAACTGTCTGCAAGCACCTTGAGACTCGGGGCAAACATTTTCGCACGACGTGTTTCTGAGAGTGGGGCAAGGCGAAAATGCAGAGGTACGCGATTAAATTTTGTGTGAAACTCGGTAAATCTGCGACAGAGGCGTTTGATATGGTCAACAGGCTTGCCCAGATGTTGCTTTAATAAGAAGTGGTGTGTTTTGCTGCCATCAGGCCTTTTTGGGGGGCCGAGAAGAGGTCGCTGATGAAGGAGCAAATCAAAAGTGAAAACGATGCTTATTGTCTTTTTTGACATAAAAGGCATAGTCCATGATGAATTTGTTCCCCCTGGACAAGCCGTTAGCGCCGGGTTTTTCGTGGCAGTCCTCAAGAAACTTAAGACATCGCAGAAGATTGGAAGTTGCACCACGACAACACCCCGGCCCACACTGCCTTTTTTATGAACAGCTACCTAACCAAGGTCTGGACTTTTTTTGTTTTCTTGCCTGAAAAGGCGGATGAAAGGGGATCCAAGCAGCATGCACCTCGACTCTCGAGGCTATTCCGGAGAATGCCTTCCGTGACGCCTTCAGTGCTTGGAAATCGCGCTGGCAGCGTTGCATCGACAGAAGGAACCTATTTTGAAAGTTTTAAAGAATTCAATAAATTTTTTTAAATCTACTCAGTCCTATTACGTTCCGGACAAACACTGTACATACCACATATACACATATAATATATATACATACATACATATGTACATAGATATTATCAAAAAGGGTTGTACGAGTACGCTTAAATATTCACAGTATTTCACAAAGGAAATGAGCTCTGAAAAGTCTGTCCCAAAGTGGGTGAACGAATGGCCTGCAGTACGCTCGAATGGCTGGAAAGCTAGCACGAAGTCTACACGAATGACATTTGGAATGAGTTGTTGCTTCATATTATATTCAATATTTTAGGTTGCAGTGTTTGTATGTATGTATGTAAAATGGTGTTGTTAAATATACATATACACATATACTTACATACATATATGCGCAAGTACGTATGTATGTATATGTTTGTGTGTTTAATTTGAGTACATAGTTGTGGATTTGTTCGGTTGTTTTACTAAATGCCATAAAGATGTACATTTATATCGCTATTTGACCTGTTGGTAATTGTGGTTTACACCGTTATTTTTGTTTTGACAACGCTGCTACTCGTAGTTCTGCTTTTACATCGATTTACGGTTATTTTATTCGAATGTCTTTCTCTGTGCGGTGACTTCGTTAAGTATTATAATTATGCGTGGGCACAGGCTTAACGTTCGTCCGCTTGTGCGTTCGTTGTTTCGTCGGTTCGAGAGTTCGTTTGTGCTCACGGTAAATATTGGCATTAGTAAACATCATAAATAACAATTGCGAAATCAAATTAACGAAATGCGTAGGATATTTGTTGCTGCGTATACGGCACACTTGCATACACACATTATTGTGTAGGTACACAAGTATCATAACGTGCGTGACGTAAAGGAGTAAATATTCGGCTATTTGTTCGACATGTTAGTTTGTTAATGAACATAGCGTAGATTCATGACATTATGACAAAGTGATTATTGCTTTAATTATTTTGCGAAGTATAAAGTGAGCTAAGGAATTGTGTTGACAGTAACTGGTCAATAGCGCACCCATGTGTGTTGCGCGTTAATCCTTAAGCATATTTGGTTGGAGAGAAATTACTGTGCTTAACCATTTTATTTTATTTCAAAAATATAAAATACATTGAATATTGTGAGAAAAGTGTGGTATGTATGTATGTATACACGATGTATGTATGAAAAATGTGACATAAAGCATCCGCGTTTGTCGACATAATACAAATGTTTTTGGTCAATATTGTTGCCAGATTATATGACAATTATTTTTCACTTTTTGCTTTGAAGTGTCTTCAAAAAAAAGTAAGTTTTGCGCATTTTACTTAGCCACTTTCTCAAGGATCAAATCTACTCAAACACAAATTTATTATTCAAAAGGCTATCAATGATGTTTCCAACTGCATAGTTTTAGGGTAATTTTTATACTCTTGTGTGATGTTGCTACAGGGTATAATAGTTTTGTTTATCTAAGGGTTGTTTGAGTAATGTATGTACATACATACATAAGTATATGTATGTATAAATGATCAGAGAGACTGTTTGTCCGTTCGTTCCACTGTCCGTGCAAGCGACAACTTCATTACAATCAGAATTCATTAATTTTTCTAATTACAGATACTTGTATCAATGTATTGAATATCTCAATTATGCTAAAAGACAAATAAATTCATAACAAAAAATATGTACATAAGTATATTGTCAAATATACATACCTATGAATGTGTTCAACATTCTTCAAAAAACATGTAATGAATACTCTTGAACTTAAAAAAATCAAAGCCAGTGAAATACTTTTTGGTGTAAAATGTCGACCTGAGGATTGAAATCCAAGCAATTATATATACTATACATATATAATATATGTACATATGTACGAAAACCATTATGTGAAGTAACGGCTGGGCCATCTAACGTTTTAAATTTGAATTATCTATATTTCGACATTGGAAACGTCAAATACCATTCGGAAAGTGACAGATATTCAGTAAAAAGTCTAAAAATTACGAGATGGGTCGCTATTCAATAGAAGAAAACTGGGAAATATTGAAAACTTTTTTCCAAAGTTCCAAGTTCGTTTGACCGAGGATGGTAAATTTTACCGAAAAATCATCTTTTTGGACGAGGCTCATTTCCACTTCGATGGTTGCGTTAACAAGCAGAATTGTCGCATTTGCGGCACAGAAAACTCGTACGTAATCGTCGAGAAGCCAATGCACCCAGCACGAATCACTGCGGATTTTGGTCTGGTGGAATCATCGGCTCATTTTTCTTCGAAAATGCAGAAGGAACCACCGTAACCATCAATGGTGAGCGATATCGCGCAACGTTAACCGAATTTTTCTTCAAGCAAACTGAAGAGGAAGACTTGGACAACATTCGGTTCCAGCAGGACGGCGCTACGTGCCATACAGCAAACGCTACACTCAATCTTTTACGCCCTATCTTCGAAAATCGCATAATCAGCAAAAGAGGTGATGTGAATTGGCCTCCCAGAAGCTGCAATTTAACTCCGTTGGACGATTTTCTGTGGGGAGCTGTTAAAGATAAATGTTACGCCAACCATCCAGAAACAATTCAAGATCTAAAGTACGTTTTTTTATTGACTTTTTAAATTTAAAATTTTATATGGGCCACCCTGTATTAGAAAGTTAGGGTAGTATCGACCATATTTTATCTATTTTCTCAATACCACATACTACAGGGTAGGCCATTTAAAGTTGACCCATTTGTTTCTAAAAAAAAAGAACAAAAGAAAACAATGTTTTTTGTTCATTTCAAAAATAATTTATTTTGGTCTAAGGGGATTTGTTTCAGCTAATATTTAAAAATTAGATCGCGTAAATGGGCACCTTTAGCTTTGACAGCTAAATGCACTCTTTTTTCGACATTTTCCATGACTTTGGCCAATGTTTCGGATGATATGGCGGCTGTTTCACGTCGAATGTTGGCTTTCAGTTGAGCTAAGGTCTTTGGCTTATTAGCGTATACCTTGGATTTCAAATAACCCCACAAATAAAAGTCTGGTGGCGTCAAATCTGGTGATCTAGGTGGCCAGTCAACATCACCATTTTTCGATATCAATCGCCCGGGGAAAAATGGTCGCAATAAATTGATTGTTGGTCGAGCTGTATGGCATGTAGCCCCGTCCTGTTGAAACCAGAAGTTATCCATGTCATTTTCGCGAATAATGGGTATCACAAAATCCGTTATCATGGCTCGATAACGCTCACCATTGACAGTTGTCGTGGCTCCATCATCGTCTTCGAAAAAATACGGTCCGATGATCATATTCGCGCAAACACCGCACCAAACTGTTACTTTTTGGTCGTAAAGAGGCTGTTCTTCAATTAATTGAGGATTTTCGGTGGCATAAAATCGGCAATTTTGCTTGTTTACGCCTCCATTCAACGAGAAATGTGCCTCGTCTGACATGATGAGTTTTCGCCAAAAGTCAAGTTCGTTTTCAGCCATTTCGATGGCCCATTTGCCAAAATTAAGGCGTCGCGGATAATCAGCTGGGTTTAGTTTTTGTGCCATTTAAATTTTATATGGAAACATCTTCAAATCTTTATGAATTATGCGTCGGAGAGTGGTGCGAGAGATGTCTAATTCCTGAGAGCGGCGATAACTCGATGTCGATGGAGTCTCCTCAATACTGGCTCGTACAGCTTCGATATTTTCATCAGAACGTCTTGTGCGTTGTCTGGATGCATGACTGGCATTACTGAGATTACCGGTGTTCACAAATTTTGCGTATAAAGTGTTCTTAACTGGAGCACTTTTCACTTTATTTTTTTTGCGAAACGCACGTTGAGTTAACACAATTGAAAAGTTATTTTGAATATAAAGCTGAACAATTTCAGCGCGTTCTTTTGGAGTGTACTGTTCCATGGTATAAATTGTCTTCGAATGACGCTTCTAACGCGGTATGACATTAGCCGATTTGTCAGCGCTGTTAAAAGTTACAGCGTTGCCAGATGGGTCAACTTTAAATGGCCTACCCTGTATTAACATGTCACTTACTAAAAAACTAATCATATAGGAAAAACTAATCAGCCGCATGTTCGAAAAAACTGATATTAGTTATATGGGGGTCAAGTTAAAGTTAAGTCAAGTTTTCGGTCAAATTTATCTCTTTTACACACAAAGATACACTGTTATGAGTAAAATACGCTAGCTCATTTTCATTGAGATAACTCACATATTGGTCGATATATGTGGTGCAAAGTCACCTGGAAGTATGTGGGGGCTGAGGAAAGTATTATTCCGATTCAACACGTTTTTGAGATACAGACATACCATTGCACGAGAAGTACTTTCCCTGACTTTCAATTATAAAAGATCCGTTCCAAAGTAAGCAGGACTTAAAAAAAAACAGAACAAATGTTTTTTTCGGCAAAAGAAATTTATTTTATTGAAAACAGTCTCCTTCTGGTTCAATACAGCATTTTGCATGGTCCAAAAGCATGCCGAACGCCTCTACGTCTGCATAATGCTTTCCTTTCATGGGCAAATACATTTCTCCGAAAATGAAGAAGTCGCACGTTGCCATATCAGGTGAATACGGGGAGTGTTAATGGTTAATAATAATGGTCCTTCGAATGTTGGATTCTGAGCAATTTTTGGTACGCACCTTTCGTAAGCCCAAATGTTCTATCAAAATACGATAAATCGATGTTTTGAAGATGTTCAATACGACTTCCATGAATTTCAATGATGATTTCGGCTGATTTTGATTGACTCACATGTTGATCGTCGTTTATGTATGTCCTTACGATCACTTTGAAAACGTTGAAACCACTCGTGCATTCTGCTACGGGATAGACAATCATCGCCAAAAAATTGTTTCATCAATTTAAACGTTTCGGTAAAAGTTTTGCCAATTTCAAAACAAAATTTAATGTTGACTCTTTGTTCGAAACTCATTCTCGCATCGATAGCACAAACATACTGATACTTGAAACGCAATAACTTCACTTCCAATAGATGAAATGTCATAAAATTCTCACTGGACAATCGTTAAAGATAACAGGACCTAACGCACCAGTCGGCATCTACTTTATATGTCCACCAGGGGGCACTATATTCAAAGAGTACTGTTTACTTTGGAAAACACCTTATGTCAGATATTGACAAAAGTCAACTATAGTTACAGGGGCCCAAATATTCGTTTCTTAGGGGCTTAAACAGGTTTTGTTAGATTTGAAAAATCTCACGCACTAAAGGCTTTGTTCGTGCAGAGTTTAATCTCGTTATATTAATTACTTTTTGATTTGTGTGTTGGTAAGTAAAAGTGGAATTTAAAATTGTGCTATATAGAAAGTTGCCGTGCTTATTGTCCGAATTCGCTCATTTACTTATATAGGAATATAAAAATAATATTTACCAAACGGAATCGTCCAATTTTGTACCAGTACCGTTTTTTGGGGAGTGAGCGGAGTTATTCTCCGATTTCATTCATTTTCACACTATCGGTAGGAGTTCTTGTGATATCCCTAGGGGGCGAACTTGGTTGTTGTAGTTTTAGTGACTCAGGGGACATTGTACATTAAACTTATTAGAGGACGAGGCCACGACCACTTTTTCAAAATTGTTTGGCCACAGATAGCTGCGGTTACTGCGATCCCCAATACAAGATTAGAGTTTTATATCTTAATATAGGCATAGTTAAGGCACTTTATAGGTTTTCGATTAATGGCAATTGGTGGGCGTGAATTTTTTTTGAACTAAGAAACCTGTATACCAAGTTTCATCAAGATATTTCAAATGTTTACTCAACTTTTATCGTCACCCTTAACATTTATATATTGTTTATATAACCGTATATCTATCTTGATAAGGTTTAGGTGATATGTACAACCGTTAGGAGAACAAAACTATAACACTCTGTAGAAATTGCCCAGCGGGATATGGTAGACATTGGTCAGCGAACAAGGTAAACGATGCAGCATGATTGTATCGCTAACTCCGACCGATGAAAATTAACACAGCGATGTCCTACGAAAAGTAACAGATCACCTATTTTCGCTTACCATAGAGACGAAGAATTCTTCGATGCCAAGGTCAACAGTAGAATAAAAAAATTTGCATATTAATTTTGCTTTTTTTATGAAAGTGCATGTATATATAATATTTCATTAAAAAAGTAAGTATTTATGTATAAAAAGAAATGATTTTAATTTAAGCTATGAAATTTAAAGAAACGGCCTTTGGCGAGTCTGATGCTTTTTTGAATTTGGTGAGCATACCCCGATTCGGTGAAGCCTTCTACTTTTACACATTCTACAAAAAAATTTTAAACTGTATGTACATAATTATAAATTTCCATCTATGATAAAAACACGAAAAACTTACCAAATATTAATGCATTAAAGTGCTTCACTTTCTTCATTTTTAATTAGTCTTCTCATATAATTTTTCGAGAATATTCTTTTCTTTCTTCATTCAAAGTTTAAACAGAAAATTAAACACAATTTTTTAATTAAAATGGCAGCTCACCTAAACACAACCAAATTTCTACAAATTTTCTGAAAATGCTTGACGATTTGACGAAATAATGGAAATATTTACTTATGAATTTTATTTCATCAACTTGTATTTGTTGTTTACATATTTTATTGTAACGTTTTTCATGTAGTTGATTGTAAATATGAATAGTGTAGAATTTAGCTGAAGCATTCTTCAAAGAAAAATGTAAGCGGTGAACCATTATCCCGCTGGGTGGTTGCAAGAGTATAATAATGACAATTTTTTGGAGCAATGCTTATATGTAGGTAGAACAAATATTATGTGTTCTGCTTTCTCCCGGCTGGACGTCGGAAGCAAAGCAAATGGGTCTGACAGTGAACGAGGGCAAGACGAAATATCTCCTGTCATCAAACAGTCGTCGCACTCGCGACTTGGCTCTCACGTCACTGTTGACAGTTCTTAAAATTATTTTAAATGACAGTAAAGATAGCGTTACGAGTTTTTATAATGAAGAATTGAAAAAGAACTTCATATTACCTCTCGATTTCTGGATGTGGGTCCTCTATACTGGAATGATACGGAAACTTAAAAAAAGGAAAGAATACGGTTATGAATACAAAAATAGCAAACCCTATTTGCAGAATATAGCGTAAAACTTAGTGAAGAATATAATCGAATCTTAACAAATAATGAAGAATAAAAACAGTATTTGTTACAAGTAGTCATTGATTTTAGGAAAAAATGCGAATTGGAACATAAATCATACATGACTGCTCTCAACAATTAAAAATAAATTTATTTTTGTAAAATATGGTAGGTAAGCATTTAAATTTTGTAAGATTTTAAACGCTGTGAACCACCTTTAAATCTTTTTGAATTGACCTAAAACATTTTATATGTTTGTTTATGGTAATTCGCTTATTCTATAAGGTGAGACCGAGAATAGACGCTAATACGCTTTCTATATTAATAAAAAAATTTTAAAAACTGATTTTCATGTAGTAGCTATTTTGTTGAAGGAAAAAATATAGTTAACAATATAAATTTCAGATACTAAATGTTTTTGTTAAGCTTAAATTTTAATGCATCCATACATCGGCATTGTGATATTAGCCCAACCCCCTCAAACAATGTTGTGGTCTACTTGATGAATTTTCTATGGCTAGAACTCATTTAACACCACCCCATTAATTTTCGATTTGATACAGGTCTAGTGTCTGCGATGGTCAGTACATTTCGTCGATCTTTACTGATGCAAATCACTCATTAGACAGTTTGGGGGTTATCTTGGTCAAACGCCCCTTTTATGAACATTTACTAGTTGGCAAATAGTAATATAACATCCTTCAATTGGTTAAAAAACACAGTTCGGTCACTGATGTCATGCTGTATTGTTTCCTTGGCTTCAATATCAATGCGTCTTTCTCGGTAGAATTATGCCTAGAAACCATACAACGAGTACAATCGCAAAATGATCCGTCAGTACAAATATTTTTCGAAAAATTGCTGGATATTGAGAATAGAGAACTTGCGCAATGTAGTCATAAGCAAAAAAATTAATTAATTGGCAGTTTTTTCGGGGACATACCAAAAAATTACTTGGATCACAACTGACTCAGTAATCGGACCATATCTTTTTCTTCTTTACTGGCGTAGACACCGCTTACGCGGTTATAGCCGGGCCATTTTGGTAGCAAAAGAATTTTGATGTTGATGAAATTAATTTTCAGATACAACAATTAATGCCCGGCGATCTGATGATAAATCAATCCAAATTGTTGTTGAAGAAATTGAAAACATTATTTTCAAACGAAAATATTAAAAAGATGAAAGAAAATTTTAATCGAAAAGTTTCACGTTTTGAAATATGTACATACACACATACATATGTACTTTTGTGTGTATATAATGTTAAAATTTAAATCCCGTGAATTTTTATAAAGTCTATGACGTTTTCGTGTTTATACATACGTCAATAATAACTTTATTGTCCTGAACCACTTTCTACATATAACATAATTTAATTATACCTTAACAAAAGCAAGGCGTGGTAGGTGCGTATTTACTATATACTTATGTATAAAGGAATTGGAAACATCATTCCAATTAAAAATTCGGTTACAGCAAAATATTGCCATCTTAAACCTTATAAACCTGTACACACATGCATACATATGCATTACTGATTGACATCTACAATTGTTGACGGCTTAAGGCGACCTTTAATCGATGGTGTTAAATGTTCGGACATGCCAACAACACAATCAGATTGCATACCTGCGTACATACATACATACATGAGTGTATGTATATATAAATCGGCATTAAGTGGTGCATGATTACTCGATTAGGTGATGAAAACGCGAACTGATCTCCGATGTTTCTTACATACCCGTTTTCAACAAGACCCTACGAAAAATAGCCGATTAACGGCTTTGCAAGAGAGCTCTGCTTTAATAAGAGCTGTTTTGCTTTGAAATGAGCGCTGTTTGCAGCACTAACACAAAAGAAATTTCAAGCTTTTATGTGTGGTAGTGAGAGAATTTCTACTTTTATTGCAAGAGCGCAGAATATGTATGTATGTATGCTTGTCAAAAGCTGACAGCTGTTATTTCGAATAAATCGCAAAGTGACTTAATAAGGCATTACACGATAAATGAAATTTTCGTTGCAAAGTGACTGTTTTATTATTGGAATTGTTTGTTTGTCGCGCTGTTGTCTCGTTGATGTAAACAGCTATGTATATGAAGAGCAGTAATGAAGTACTGTAGCTAGAACATGGAATTAAATTAAGATGCCGTTAAAATCTTAACGTTTTTATTATAAAATAATAATTTTTTGATTAATTAATTCATACGTGTTAAGTTTATGTGCAATAGCAAAGTCCATTTTTTTAGTTTTTGCTAAAATGTCAAACTAATATAATACATTTTTTTTTTAGTTTTGGCGCTTTGAAGAGCCAAACAAAAGCAAAATATAAAGAATTGTGATGAGGTTATGAAGCACATAAAGTAGGTCCTGAAGGTTGAGACAATTTCAAAATTAAAATTAATGTGGAAGTATGAACATATCTAGCTTAACTTACATATATTATATTTATAATAAACATAGTCAGAATGCAGCGCTTAGAATTGAGTCTAAGAAAGCGGTTAGCGCAATAAATAAAACATTAGATACATGTATGTATGTACATACATATACATATGTATATAATACTTATGCATCTGAGTTATAGCCACCGACGCGTGCTACTACACATACACAGATATGAACTTACATAGATGTACGGCAACATTTTGTTTTCCTGTAATACACAAAATACTCGACCTACAAAAAACCTTCCCATTTCAATTAACATTTGAGTTAACAGCGCACTGTTAACACTCCAGCCGGCTAATTGAGAACTGACTACTCACGTAACCTCACTGCGTCAGCGCAACATAATATCAGCTGGCATAATATTGTAATGTAGGCGCGAGAACGGGTTGCTCTCAACGATTTTTAAACGCCAACATCCCCCATTGTCCGCTCGTGCGCTTTGCTGCTAAATCTCTCAATTTGCGTGTGGTCTATTTTACGTGAGACTTCCATGCCAGTGTAATTATTTAGTGCCGTTAACAGCAGTATTATAAAATTACCTTTATTCAGTCGGTCGCTCGTCGGCCAATTGACATGGCATTGTGGTGAAGCGGCATAAAATGGTGGCGCAATCGTCTCTGTGCCACTCACTGTTGTCGGAGAATAAGCACGCGGCCTGCAACTACATACGTAGTATACGACGATAAAGACGAGTCATGTAAATTTGTTTTATTTGTTTTTTTTTTTGTTCTGCTTTTAGGTCTGCAGAGGCGTGAATTGTGGGAAGTGCTGCTGGTAATGCCGCCGAAATGCATGAAAATCCCCGACACTTGTGGGTTAATATGTGCATATGTACATACATACATACATACTACTATATATCAGATATTTTTGCAGATTTGTCTTACGTACATATGTACATAAAAGTGTGTGTGACCGATAGAAGTGATGACGTTGATACCCACTTTACTGCAGTGTTTCTGTTTCCATTTGTAGTATGCTTCTTAGAATTTGGTATATTTTGTTTACTTTATTGGTAACTTCTATTTTTCGGTTGGTTCTTGTATCTTAAATCAATTGTGTACTGCTTAGTTGGTTACTTGACTGATTGAGTGACTGTTAACACGTAATTCGCTCACTCGCCTTCCGTTATTGTTGATTATTTACTCCAACGGGATTTCCATCTGTTAGTTTAGCCTACATTACGGTTAACTATGATATTATTGGTACTAATTATTGGATTTTCATGGGCAAATAAAAATAATACTGATTTAGAATAATAAACTGTTAGTTTTAGATTTGTTAATTTAATTATAATTATATGAAGTTTTACAGCTTGTGCAACCCTGATGGTATGTTTAAAGATACACATACATACATATGTATGTATGTACATATGCTTGTTACGGTGCACCTCGTTAAAATACGAAAATATATGAATATTTGGTTAGTTAATGTTGTCCGGATGGACGAAAACACTCCAGCTCTGAAAGTATTCGACGCAGTACCCGCCGGGGGAAGCAGAGAAAGAGGAAAACCTTCACTCCGTTTTGAAGGACCAAGTGGAGAAGGACCTGGCTTCGCTTGGAATATCCAATTGGCGCCACGTAGCGAAGAGAAGAAACGACTGGCACGCTGTTGTTGACTCGGCTATAATCGCGTAAGGGGTGTCTACGCCAGTAAAGAAGAAGAAGATATGAATATTTGTAGAGAACATTTTATAAGTAAAATAGTGATACTGCTTTAGAATTTAGCCGATTAAAATTGCAATGCCTGTACTGAATCAATGATAAACGCGAGACTTTTAGAGTGGTAATTTAAGACCAAAATCATCAGGATACCTTGTCGAATACTCTCAAAGCTGCTGTGTTTTCATCCATTTGGGCGACATGATGTAGTAAGCGTAGCCGCTGTTTCTTAATTCGCTGAATTATGTATGTATATATATTACTGTCGTAGTATGTACATATGTACATATATATACTTTGACTGTATATTTTGAGACATTTTCGGTCAGTTCATTCTCCACAAGTAAAACTATCCCATTTATTCAAAATCACCAGTTTGAATACAATATCGACCGTCTCATCGTAAACTCGGAAGTAAGTGGTATTTTAACATAAATAACTATCCACAAACATACAATAATTGGTCTGCACCAAGGATTTGCTATGAACTATACCTTTCATAGACTTCCGTACTCGCCGCGCTTTTTTGCGTCTTTATTCCCTCACATTACGTACATAGTACGTATGGCCATATGACCACCCGCCTTTGCTCGCCACTTCATATAAGTTACTCACGTTACAGTAATGCATAGAACCGAATGAAATGGAGGGAACAGCAATTGTGAAAAGCGAAAAAAGCATAAACGAAGCAGACGACGGACGCACATAAGCGCACAAATTGTATACAATTTCAGTGCTATTTTAATTTCCCGCCGGCATTAGGGTTCGACTCGAATAGTCAGAAAAAAATTAAACAAAACGAACAACAAAGAGACAGAATAATGCATACATACAAACAAGTTGTTTGCACACTGCCTTCGTCAGGTTCATTTGCTCGGGATTTAACGTTGGCCAGAGAGCAGCTTCCGACAAGTTACGTACACCACAAGTCAATATACGCCAGCGTGCAACAATACACTCCAACCGGCAAGCAAGCAAACGAAAAAAGGATGCGGAATGAAGGTAGGGGCGGATCAAGAGTAGAATTTTTTGGGGGGAAGGGTTGAACTATGTAATTTTGTACTTGCAACTCAAAGTCTTTTTCCTTGCGGAGTGTCATTTATGATCGCAATAATGTATAGCTTTTAACTTTAGGGGGGTGAACTCTCCTTAGTACCCCTCCGTGGATCCGCGTCTGAACGAATGAGGAAACATATGTATGTATGTACATAGTTATACATATGCATGGTAGATCGAATAGATCGAGCGAAAAAAAGAAAAGTTTTGGTAAATACAAAAAGACATAAATTATATTTGTAAGTGTAGAATCAAAGCGTCAGCAAATAGTTTTTGGGCGCATAGTATACGTACTTACATAAGTTCAAATATGTTAACTTACAAACATACAAACAAATGGCATATACATACATACGTATAGGCATGTATGTATGTTGCTTACGTGCACTTGTTAACTTCTATGCAAAAGTGTGTCTGTCAGACACGGTTCTTCATAACGCTGTTGTACACAGCGCCGCCACATTTTGAAAATTTTTATGTTTATGTGTACATTTGTGTGTATGTATGTAAATGTGTGCTTATTGCAGCTGCTCTTGTGCTTACACTGAAATCTGTACTTGGGGTCCGTTTTGTGTGCACTTGAGTGGCTCGCTGAAGAATCCCATCGCGCGGCTTACAAGCCAGCACACGCCATACTAACCTCAGCAAACAAATGCACACATGCTGTCATATCTGCATATGCACATACAGATGTACGAGTTTGCTGGGTGGAGGCACATGCTTTGAAATTTGCCCTCATTTTCACTCTTATCCATTTATTCTTCCTGCAAATTTTCTTCAGCGAAGGTTCAAAACTAATTGCAATAAAGTTACACCCCAGAAATAGTTCTAAATTTCAATTAAACAAGAAAAAATGTTGACTTCGGCTGCACCGAAGCTAATATACCCTTCACAGGTCTTAAGTAACTATGTGTTCAGTTTATATGGAAGCTATACTATATGCTACAGTAATTCGATCTGAACAATTTTTTCGGAGATTATATTATTACCTTAATTTCGCGAAGATACCACAACAAATGTGAAAGCTTTCTATACAAGAACTTGATTCCGATCGTTCAGTTTGTATAGCAGCTATGTGTTACAGTGGTCCGATAAGGCAGTTCGGACAAATGAGTAGCTTCTTGAAGAGAAAATGATGTTTGCAAAATTTGAAAACAATATCTAGGGACTAGTTCGTATATACACAGACGGACATGGCTAAATCGACTCAGCTCAACATACTGATCATTTATATAAGTTTGTACGAGGTTTGACAATTAAGTAATGAGACTGATTTTATGGACGCGCTTGTGGTAAACCTGTAACCTAGAAATTCCCTTTCTCTTTTTCCGGCATCCCTCCCCACTCCACTGATCGCTCTAGTTTGTTTAGTTCGCCTGCTGCGTCAAGTTGAGTAGATGTGTGTTTGTAGTGCTCGTCACGAAAATGGAAAAACGAAATCAAGAGCAACGCGATAAAATTTTGCGCCAGATTGGGCGAAGCAGCTTCGGAAACGTACGCTAAAATTGTAAGAGTGTATGGTGATAGTGCTCTTAGACCCGGAAACCAAACGCAATAGCTCACAATGGTTGTCTCTGCTCGCCCCCCCGCCCGAAAAAAGCTCGCATGAGCAAGTCGAAGGTGAAAACAATGATCACAGCCTTTTTTGATAGCCGTGGAGTTATCCACAAAGAATTCGTTCCACCGAGGAAAACTGTGAATCAAGTCTACTATTGCCAAGTACTCGAAAGATTGCGAAAACGAGTCAACAGGGTGCGCCCAGACATCGCTCGTAACTGGATCATTCATCACGACAACGCGATGTGCCACACCGCCCTCAGCGTGTCCCAGTATTTGGCCTATAAATGGATTGCCGTGAAATGTCACCCTGTGACTTCTTCTTGTTTCCTAAAACAAAATCGGTGGTCAAAGGAACCCTTTTTGAGCAGATTACGGATATCCAGGCGGCCGTGACGACGGTAGTCGCGGACATCCCAGTCGAAATGTTCCAGAAATGTTACGAAGCATGGAAAACGCGCTAGAATCGTTGTATAGCTGCCCAAGGAGACTACTTTGAAGGGGATGGCAAAGTTGTAGAATAATTTTCAAATTTACGGCTTTTATGGAATCAGTCTCATTACTTAATTGTCATACCTCGTATGTATATATTGCACTTATAGGGTCTCGGTCTTCGACGCTGTGGGCATTACAAACTTCGTGGCAAACTTAATATACCCTGTTCAGGGTATAAATTATGCATTTCACATTTGTAGGTCTTCTATTTTAAATATAAACAACTAGGAGAGTGAGAATAATTAAAATAATAGTTGTGGCCCATGAGGGGATCGAACCCGCGACCTTCGCGTTATTAGCACGACGCTCTAACCAACTGAGCTAATGGGCCAGTTGTCCCCAAATTAACAGAATACATGCAGATATGTATGTATGTATAAACTATATATGTATGTTCACAAGTGTTCTCTGTCAATTGTTCCATACATTTAAACATAGATATCATATACATATGGTTATCTACATATATACATATATGGTAAATGATCAGGATGACTAGACGAATTGAAATCCGAATAACTGTCTGAAGATTGGCGAAATCGTATGATAACACCGCAAACTCTCCATATAACGTTTTTCTAAAGGTGCGATAAATCAATAAGTACAAGAACTATGACAGAGATATTAAATTTTATACTGGAGTCGGTGTCAACTTTGTACAAATAATGACTTTAAAGTATGCCAGCTTCTGGCCAAAAATTGTACAAATCCAACAACATATGCGATTCCCAAAAATTGAAATTCGGAGGAAATGCTTTCCTAATAATGTTATGTCTGTGTGTCAAAAAATTGGTTGTATCGAGTCAATACTTTCCTTAGGCGCCTTACACCTAATATAAAGATTTTCGAATTTCCGGGTGTTTTTGGACCTGTATACCGGCCAATATGTGAGTTATCTTAATCGAAATGAGAGCGTATGTTTTACTTGTAACAGTGTACCTCTGTGCCTAAATTGAATAAAATCGTGTGTAAACTTGACCTTTCGCCTATATAATTAATATTAGAATTTTCCAACATCTTACTCAACTCAACTCTCGGTATCTATCCCATCCCGCACGTGTTGTAGTCGATTGTAACGTTGCGAGGTAGGCAGTCTGTTTTCTCTCCGCTGCGACACGGTGATCCTCGTCGTGCCAGCTGTTTATTAGCATTTTCTGAAAACCAATGGCTTCGGTTGCAGCTGTACGTAAGTAGTTTGAAATGCCGTCCCATAGTTTCCTTATACCGAAATGTTGACGAGTGCTCTCAGAGGGCAGGAAAACAAGTCGAGAAGAAAATCGTTCGGCTTCTGTTGTGATTGCAGCTTCTCGTCGCCGAACCTTCCTTGTGTTTGTTGATGAGCGTTTTTTCTGCACAGAGGCGGATGTGAATCTCGGCTGTACAAAGATGGTGATCCGAGTCGATTTTAGAACCTCGGAGCGTACGCACGTCGAGAACACTGGAGACGTGTCTTCCGTCTATCACAACATGATCGATCTGGTTGGTGGATTTTCGATCCGGAGACAGCCAGGTAGCTTGATGTATTTTCTTGTGCTGGAATCTAGTACCACAGATAATCATATTTCTGGCTCCGGCGAAGTCGAACAGCCTCAACCCATTCGGGGATGTTTCGTCGTGGAGACTGAATTTAGCGACCATAGTGCCAAAGATAACTTCTTTGCCCACCCTGGCGTTAAAGTCGCCAAGCACGATTTTTACATCGTGACGGGGGCAACTCTCATAAGTGCGCTCCAAGCGCTCATAGAAGGCATCTTTGGTCACATCGTCCTTCTCTTTCGTCGGGGCGTGGGCGCAAATCAGCGATATGTTGAAGTATCTCGCTTTGATGCGGATTGTGGCTAGATGTTCATTCACTGAAGTGAATGATAGTACTCGGCGACGGAGTCTCTCTTCCACCAAGAATCTCACATCAAACCTGCGCTCCTTTATATGGCCACTGTAGTAAATGTCACAAGGGCCTACTCGTCTCTGTCCTTGTCCCATCCATCACATTTCTTGGACGGCGGTGATGTCAGCCTTTATTTTCACGAGGACTTCAACCAGCTGGGCGGCACCTTCCCAATTAAGAGACCGGACATTCCAGGTGCATGTCCTCAATTCGTAGTCCTCATTTCGTTTGCCATGGTCGTCATCAAAAGGGCGGTCACTCACCCGAGGCTTGTTGTTATTTTTCATTGGTATGATTTTTTGCGTCGCGTGTCCCAAACCCAGCGCACAACCCTATGTAGGGGATGTTTTCGCCTCTCTCTTTAGCTCGCCTCGTCAAAGACCGGAAGTCGTGAACTGCTTGAGTCATATGTAAACAAATCGCTTCTGGCCACCCCCATGTGAATGGCAATCAGAGAACTATCCTCACTTGCGTGAACTTCAACCAATAACTCCATCCTCCACATTGTAAGACTTAGGAAAACCCGTTATATTGGATAGTCGAAAAAGACTATCTATTGACATCATTGGCCTTAACAACAGCGCCATTAGTTCTGTTTTTTTCCAGAATGGATAAGGTAGCGAAGCAAATGGGTCTGGTGGTGAACGAGGGCAAGACGAAATATCTGCTGTCATCAAACAAATAGTCCTCAAAATCGCTACTAGGCACCCACGCCACTGTTGACAGTCATAACTTCGAAGTTGTAGACAATTTCGTCTATCGTGAAACCAGCATCAACACCAACAACAACGTCAGCCTCGAAATCGAACGCAGGATATCTTTTGCCAACAGGTGCTACTTCGAACTAAGTTGGCAATTGAGAAGTAAGGTCCTCTCTTGGCAAACAAAAACAAAACTCTATAAGTCACTCATTATTCCCGTCCTTTTATATGGTGCAGAGACATGGACGATGGCAACAACTGATGAGTCGACATTACGAGTTTTTGGGAGAAAAGTTCTGCGAAAGATTTGTGGCCCTTTGCGCGTTGGCCACGGCGAATATCGCATTCGGTTGCACGATGAGCTGTATGAGATGGAAGGACCAGGTGGAGGGACCTGACTTCTGGAATCTCCAATTGGCGCCAGCTTGCAAAAAGAAGAAACGACTGGCGCGCTGTTGTTAACCACCGCATTCACCTGATTTAGCTTCGTGTAACTTCTGGCTATTCAGCAAATAAACATGACCACTCCGAAGGCATCGAATGTGAATCGATGAAGGCTCTGATGGCCATCACGACGAAGGATTTTTCCAAGTGCTATGATGACTGGAAAATTCCTTGGCATAAGAGTATATAGCGGGATGGGATGAAATGGACAAAATTCACCTTTCAATTTGACTGCAGTAGTAGGCCTTTGTCTAAAACTTTAATCATATACTACATAATTACTATTATTATTTTGAGTAAATTTCCGAAAAAAATTAAATCTCAACAATCAGCAAAGCAGAAGTGGAAGAGATTATGAGAAGTTAGAACAAATAAAATACTATAGATTATTGGAAGAACACGAAGCACCGCGTGAACCAAACTAAGCTATTGGCGCTCTAACTACATCTTGTCACTAGACTTCAGGAATAAAGAGATGTCCACCTTATGCCAGTGTGAGAGCGGCTCAAAATTAACGTTTTTTTTTTTATAAAATTTTGCATTGTCAAAATAACTTTTAGGCATCTAAATTAAAACACCCAAAATTTATCATGATTAGAAATTAATAAAGAGCGCGTCTTAGCTCTCATTTAATAAATGTTTTTAATAATTTTTTAGTGAAAATTAATGCTATAATGCATCAGATTACAAAGTATTTCATCAAATACATTTAAATTTCGCATTTTCTTTAGTTTTCACTTTTAAAATTCTTTTATGAATGATCTAGAACGACGGAATTTAATCTGGATTCCTCGTTTTCAATTTCTAAACGACAAAAACCCCCTGAACTCTGTCAACTGTCACAGATTTCCAATGAGAGATGCGTTGAGCATCTCTTTATCTCTGCTAGACTTAGTATTTTGTGCCCAAAAAAATAAGGTAACATTGTATTAATTTTGAAAGTTCTTTATTTATTCTTCCAAATCAATTTCATCCCCTTCAAAGTAATCCCCTCCCGATGCAATGCACTTATGCCAACGAATTTTCCAATCTTCGAAACATTGGTTGTGGTCACATATTGTATAAAAACGGTGTCCCCGGAGCGGTCTTTTGAGCTTGGTGAACAGCCAGAAGTCGCACGACGCCAGATCAGGTGAATACGGTGTTGCGGAACGATATGGGTTGAGTTTTGACGAATTACGAAGGCACTATGGGATGGTGCATTATCGTGGTGTAAAAACCTAGAATTGTCTTTCCACAATTCCGGCCTTTTTAGGCGAATAGCGTTACGCAAATGACGCATAACGTTCAAATAATATTCCTTGTTGACTGTCTGACTGGTTGGAAGGAATTCATAATGCCCAACACCACGATAATCGGAGAAAACAGTCAACATGGCCTTGATTTTTGAGCAACTTTGGCGCGATGTTTTTGGTCTCGGCTCTTTTTTGGCACGATATTCGCTCGACTGATCGGTTGTTTCGGGGTTGTAAGCATAGATCCAAGTCTCATCGCCAGTTATAATGCATTTCATGACAACCTGGTAGTCGAAAAGTATCGTTTCACACACTTCAACGCGACGCCTTTTTTCCAAAAAATTCAATGTTTTCGGTACCAGTCGAGATTTGACGCGCTTGAGGCCCAAAACATCCTTCAAAATGGTATTGGCTGAGCCTTTCGATATGCCAACTTCATCAGCAAGGTCTCTAATTGTTAATCGACGGTTTTTCAACACCAAACCTTTGATTCGTTGAACGTGAGTTTCGTCGGTTGAGGTTGATGGTCGCCCTGGACGGTCTTCGTTTTCGACACGTTCACGGCCGGTTTGGAACTGACTATACCACTTGAAAATTAATTCCGTAAACAAAATTAAATGCAAATTCTTTGCTCAACAAATTTCGACATGACAAAAACGAAAAACTCTCTTTTAGCAGCTCACAAAACGACACGTATCTCAAACACTAATGAATATTTTGACATGAAATTTGACATATACTGACAGTACTAACAACCTAAAAAAAAAAAAATAATTCCCCAAATCCTTCGACGCGCGCAGTCGAATCATAACTATGCGCGCACAATTCCAAAATGTTTCCTCAGCACAAATAGCTTCGAACAATTTTCGGATATTGGAAACGGATGAATAGAGCTGCAACCAAATACACAATGGATTAAACTGCCGAACAATTTCTGAATCTGTCATGTTGTACCCGGACATAAAAAATAATTACTTGGATCATGACTGGCTCAGATTACATTAGTAGCAAAAAATAGAGATGTTGACTAAAGTAATTTCTAGATGAAACAACACACCCTGACCATTTATATATATGTATATAACCCGTATCTATCTCGATATTCTTGGTTCAATGACCTACGATCAAAAGAAAAAAATCAAAATTTAACATAATAGTTACATACGTTAAAAACAAATAAAATTTTGGTCGTGTTTAGCCTGCCAAAATTATAAATTCTATCAGATCAAATAACCTATTAGTCTTATTATGTATAATAAGATGATCAAATATTTTTTATTTAGTTTGGTATACATAGATATGGGCTATTACTTCTACAAATTTGAAAAATACTGTTTCCAGAAAAACGCATTTAAAGATAAACTAATAGCTGTTTGAACCGAGCGGTTATAAAGGGTGATTTTTTAAGAGCTTGATAACTTTTTTTAAAAAAAAAACGCATAAAATTTGCAAAATCTCATCGGTTCTTTATTTGAAACGTTAGATTGGTTCATGACATTTACTTTTTGAAGATAATTTCATTTAAATGTTGACCGCGGCTGCGTCTTAGGTGGTCCATTCGGAAAGTCCAATTTTGGGCAACTTTTTCGAGCATTTCGGCCGGAATAGCCCGAATTTCTTCGGAAATGTTGTCTTCCAAAGCTGGAATAGTTGCTGGCTTATTTCTGTAGACTTTAGACTTGACGTAGCCCCACAAAAAATAGTCTAAAGGCGTTAAATCGCATGATCTTGGTGGCCAACTTACGGGTCCATTTCTTGAGATGAATTGTTGTCCGAAGTTTTCCCTCAAAATGGCAATAGAATCGCGAGCTGTGTGGCATGTAGCGCCATCTTGTTGAAACCACATGTCAACCAAGTTCAGTTCTTCCATTTTTGGCAACAAAAAGTTTGTTAGCATCGAACGATAGCGATCGCCATTCACCGTAACGTTGCGTCCAACAGCATCTTTGAAAAAATACGGTCCAATGATTCCACCAGCGTACAAACCACACCAAACAGTGCATTTTTCGGGATGCATGGGCAGTTCTTGAACGGCTTCTGGTTGCTCTTCACCCCAAATGCGGCAATTTTGCTTATTTACGTAGCCATTCAACCAGAAATGAGCCTCATCGCTGAACAAAATTTGTCGATAAACACATTTCGAACCGAACACTGATTTTGGTAATAAAATTCAATGATTTGCAAGCGTTGCTCGTTAGTAAGTCTATTCATGATGAAATGTCAAAGCATACTGAGCATCTTTCTCTTTGACACCATGTCTGAAATCCCACGTAATCTGTCAAATACTAATGCATGAAAATCCTAACCTCAAAAAAATCACCCGTTACTTTAGAAGGTTGACATTCAAAAACTATTTGAGATATTGTTTTGAATTTATGTTATGTTATTGTCAAAATTTCGGTATACGAAAAAACCAAAATTTCACATTAAGTGTGTCCCTTAAATCGTCTCCAAATATTAACGGTACTTTGAGCTTAAAACGCACACGGTCGGATATAGACTTTTGACGGTTGAGTTGAACAGTTAGTTGGCACTTAAGGGTAATACATACTATATGTACATAATTCCCGTATTACACGCGGCAACTTTAGTTGCGGCAACTCTTGGTTTATAGGCTAGGGGGCGACGAGGAGAGGAGAATCGCGCCGAGTTTCCAGTGTTCAGCAACTCGCTTTGTGTTCTTATTCGTAACAGTTCGCTGCAACGTTTTTCAGCATTCGTGTCCTTTCTTTCGTAGTACATAGTTGCATATGCGTATATTTTTTTGAAATTAATATTTTGAATATATTTAAAAAATTTAATTTCATCTTTTGGTAAGTAATTTGCAAATATGTATACAAATATACATAATATAATATAAATGTTTTAGAAAATGAAGTATGACAAAAAAATCGAATTAATTAAAGATATTGTGAAATGTATGGAGAAAGCCATACAAGTTGATTCAGACGATAGTGAAAAGGGTGATATATGTGATAGTCTGTCATATAATCCTTGTTTTAATTCTGAATTATAAATAAAATGTATTTCTTAATTGACAGAACTGATTAATATATGTGATAGAGCCGCCCAAATACCTATAAGAAAAAAGAAACGACAATGGGTTAAAGTAAAGTGAAAGAGAATGAGAAAAAAAACTCGAACAGAGTTGCGCAACACAAGTTGCTCGTGTGAAGGTAATAGGCGACAGTAAAAGAGAATTGCCCGAGAATTAGCAACTTTTGTTGCCGCGTGTAATGACGGACTAAGTGGTAAGGTATGTATTGGCATGTTGTCGACGCGAAAAAATTCAGAAAATGCTATGTGCATACATACAATGTGTTTGGGAATGAGTGTCCCTTTATGACAACAGTCACTTTGTCAAATGTATTCGTAATTTTCTTCCCCTTCCTAATTAAGAGAAAACGATGAAGCCAATAAACAAAATTGTAACTTGTAAGTGTGAGTAGTAAAGGACATCGCCTACAATGAATTTATGGAATAGCACGACGCGTACATCAATATACATATATAATATGTATGTATATACGTAGCCTTGTACGCCTTTATACATATATAAATATGTGCGTATGCATGGACGAATATACATACTTACGTTAGAGCAAATTGTGAAAAATTTATTTGATTGTCTAATCGAAACATTTTCTGACAGGAGTTATCGCTAGTTACCCCATTTAAGAAAGGGTTAAATCAAGTATTCATATGATTCTTACACATACACATACATGCCATAAAATGTATTTCTGTGAAAAATTAGATCCCAACAAAAAAAGGTCACCAGTGAATAGTTTAATGGCGCGTGCGTGAGACATTGAAATGTAATAATATACATATGTATGTATGTATGTATGTACAGTTTCAAAGTTGACATTTGTCGGCACGTTTCAAAAAGAACAAATTTCATTCATATGTTAGGGTTTTTAAAACATTTAATTTTAGGATTTATTAACCTATCAGGTAACGCTAAACTCTTACAAAAAACACTCACTGTCTATTTCTTATATGTTATCACAGTCTCAGACCTCTCAAAAATAACGGGGGATCCAAGTAGAGATACTTTTCTCAATAGCCTGTTTTTGACAGATCACGTGTGGGTCGTGTCAAGCTGTCATGTTATTTTTGTTCAGTATTGTTTGGCATTTCATCATGGGAAGCCTTACGCCGTTCACAAATCCATCAACTTTATTACGAATACGAGGGCTGCTATATATATTTCTGGCCTAATAATGAAAATACGAATATTTATTAACGGAAATGGTTGTATTGTTTTTCAAAATATTCTCCATCAAGATTAATACACTTTTGCATGCGCTCAAACCAATTTTCGAAGCACCTTTTCCACTCCGATTGAGACACCTAAAAAACATGGTTTTTGAATGCTTCAACAGCATCTTCTGGCGACGAAAATCGTTGACCATGCATTATTATCTTGATGTGTGGGAATAAAAAGAACTCATTGGGTGCCAAGTCAGGGCTGTACGGCGGATGACCCATCAGTTCGACGTTTTGGCCCGTAAAAAAGGCGCTGGTTTGGGCCGATGTGTAAGAGCTCGCATTGTCATGGTGCACAATGATTCGAATTCTCTTGTTCGTTTTTCGAATTTCTCCGAAGACTTAAGGCAAAGAAATGGTGGTGTACCACTCAGAATTGACCGTCCTACGTTGTCCAAGCGGAAGAGTCGCCACATGACCAGGTTTGCCGAAGAAACAGGTGACCATTTGCTTCGAAGTGCTTCTTCCACGAACAACTTTCGTTGGATTTTGCTCGTCTTGGAAGACCCACACGGTCGATTGCTGTTTTGTTTCGGGCTCATACGCATAGATCCATGCTTCGTCACCTGTGACGATCTTATAAACGTCTTTCGAAGCACCGCGATCGTATTTTCTCAGCATTTCTTTACACCAATCCACACGAGCCTTTTTTTGAGCGATTGTCAAATTGTGCGGGATCCAACGAGAACAAACCTTTTCTACGGTCAGGTGTTCATGCAACATCGAATGTATGCTGGTGGGAGAAATGCATAGGCATGCCTCTATCTGAAGGTATGTTACATGACGGTCTTGCATTATCAGTTCACGTACAGCATCGATGTTTTCTGGCACAACGGCTGTTTTTGGACGACCTTCACGGAATTCGTTTTTGAGCGAGCGTCGGCCACGATTGAATTCGTTGTACCAGTTTTTCACAGTGCTATAGGATGGTGCTTTATAGCCATACAAAGATTTTAGTTCATCGATGCACTCTTGTCGTGATAATCCACGTAGGAGGTTGTGAAAAATGATCGCACGAAAATGTTCACGAGTTAATTCCATTTTTTGGCCGAGATGAATTTTTTAATTCCCTGTAAATAAAACAATTCACGTTTAAGTGACAGAACGTTCTGAGTGATGTTATGCTAAAAAGTGTCAAACTTTCGAATGGAAATGTCAGATTGCACCTGGCAACACTTAGTGTTGCTTAGGCCAGTAATATATATAGCAGCCCTCGTATTCACGTTTTGTAAAGAAAGTGTTTCGCGCGCTTCGCTCAACTTATGGTCAACATAATGGGTTTACTGAGAGTAATATTCGCAACACCAGCACCCAGCTTGAGACCCAGCAATATTGGATAATATTCGACCGAATAGACCCGTCCAGCACAGATTAAAGAAAATGTAGCAGCCGCAGCTGAGAGTGTAAACGAAGCCCGTGGAGAGTCGATTCGGCGTCATACGCTTCCCAACAAGCAACATTGCCGCATTTGGGACGTTTAGAACAACTTGAGGAGATTTAAAACTGTCATTTCTGTCTTACTACTTGATACCTGAAATTGAAATTGTATGATGTAATTTCTAAAAAGTATTTCTTCAGTTATATTTATAAAATATATAGATTATTTAGCAAATAATTTTAAAATAAAAAATATTAGTTATGGCCCATGAGGGGATCGAACCCGCGACCTTCGCGTTATTAGCACGACGCTCTAACCAACTGAGCTAATGGGCCAGTTATTTACCGTTGGCTCAAGTGCCAGCGCAACAAACAGCTGATAAAACTAAATGAAAAAAAAAACGATACAAGTCCATGTGCTGGTGATAAATTTAAAAATTTTATAAATTTATTTTACTAATCTCAACATACCATATTTAACTAATCACATTGATGTATATGTAAGTACATATGTATATACAGATCTTTTCATATGTTATTAAATAGATGCATATGCATATATTGTAAGTATACACATGCAAGACCTATTTATTTTAAGCTTTGAAATACTATAGTTTCTATGAGGGAACACATATGTATATAGATATGTTCATTCTTAAGTCGATGAGTAAATAGTTTATTTATATTAAATTTGTGAGATGTTCTTTAAAGTTTAAGTTATTCAAATTATATCAATAAAACTGTCTGCTAAATTATTTTAATACAAAATACACACAAGTATATCTATAGTGATCTATTCTCGTTTCATATGAATCTTTTAGTGAGTGAATTTTTTTTTAATAATTTACATACATATGCACATACATTACAAAAAAACTTTCCAATACTTTTCGCAATTCCATTTTACTCCTATTGAGTTGAATTTGACTTGATGTGAATTATGTAAATAATATATTAAAAAAAAATTAAATTCTCACGCCCAAATATTGGCACTAAACATAAAAAAAAAAAGACAATTTAAAATTAAAATGGCAAGGTGACACCAGAACAGTACATATGTAAGTCTGTTCAATCGCAAGTTGGGGGGCTTAATTTGAATATTTTGGAAAATGTAAACAGTTTGTATGTATGTAGTACATATACATATATATGCATGTACCTACATAAGTACGTATATACACGACGAATGAAGGGAGTTTAATATTTTTTTGCTCTCTCCAACCTGTAAAGGTGTAACGAGAATGTGTACTTGTGTGCGTTCGCGTTACACATGCCAATGAGAGACGGATCAATGAGGTGCACAAATGTCTGAGGCTGGCCGCTTGCATTGATAAACGTCCTGAATAGCGATAGCGAACAAACAAAACGATGGAAAGTGTGTAGCAACGGATAGACTGGTGGTTGTGTAAAGTAAGTATATTTTCATACGTACAAACATAACATGTTCATCGAACCGTTATATACAGAGCAGTTAAATATTTGCCCGTTTG
>CM050324.1:1983887-2007688 GCA_027475135.1 Bactrocera correcta
CGAAAGCGCAGTTTATTTTAGATTTTAGATTTTTTTTATTATTAATTTCTTTTATATATTATAGAGAAAAAGAAAAAGCTTAAGAAGGAGAAAAAGGTAAGCATTGTGTGTTGAATGCTGTGTGTATAATTAGAAATTTTAATATTACGAAAATTCAAATCTATTGCGTGCAACAAACAAATAAGAGAGTATGAATTTTTAGAATTCTAATTTTTATAATGAAATAAACTTAATTTGTATTATTTTTCTGCCGAATGTAATAATAATAGGCAAATTATTAGTTTAAGTAAATATTTGATTATTTTAATTTTATTATTAAATAAAGCGAAATAATAAAAAAAACTGAGTTTTATTTAAAAGAATTGAATTTGCTAGAAGTAACAAACGGGTAACAGATAATCTTGTTACTGCTTGTGCTTGCCAACATGTTTATATGTTATAGGTAACAAACTGATAACGAAAATAATAACACTAACATATATTCGGGTAATAAATACTTTTTGTTATCCACAACACATAGATAAGCTATGCGCTAACAAAAGAATTTGTTACCCGTAACATACTGTGAAGAAATTTGCTAACAAATGTATGCGATATTTGCCATTGGTTAGAGCGAGATAACCACTGAACATCAAATAGATATGTGTTACTTTTTTTCTACTCTCTGAACAAAAGTAATAAATATTTTAACGAATGCAAAAGTGAACAATAACAAGTCGCTTACACGTTTGCTAACAGCTACCCGTCTTGCAGGGAATGTGATTGGTAGCACTGGGGATATACGACTGCAACGACATCTATTGATAGGAAAATATTCTTCGACTACCATACGTCAAGATCTATAATTTTTTTTTCATTGTATTCAGTAATGTTTACAATTTCTTTATGGAGAGATTTACGCAAAAACAATGGTATTATGGTCGCCATTGATCTTGACAACATCAGGCACGTGCAATAACCGAATTATTTCGAGACTTTATTATTTCAAGAAATTGTGACATTCAATTGTCTTCACGATGTTGTGGTTTAACACCATTGGACTACCTCTTGTATGGTTATTTGAAGTTATTGGTCCTTAGCAATAAACCTGACTCTCTTCAATATTGAGCATGCTATTCATGACTTGATTTAGTGAAAAAGGTACACGAAAATTAGGCTCATCGAATTCGTTCCTGCAGAATAAGTCGTGGAGGCCATTTGAATTATGTTGTATTCAGAACTTAATTGTATCGATCGTACTTCACATTATTGTAATTTTGTCTTTTTTTTTAAGGCAGCAGAGCACTTTTATTGGAAAACCCTGTACTAGTCTGCTGAACGGGATCGTATTTTGAAAGACAGTTGTTCGGAACGGGAATATTTTTATCCGTTTACTTTCATTTGACGTCACTTATCGTGGATATCTGTGCGCGCGTGTACGTTTGAAATTTGGTCTTTTTTCTGCTTCGTGGTATTTTCAGTTCAGTTTGCAGCATGCAACAATAATAAAGGATAACAAAGAACAGCATTTTGTCTGTCGCTCTGCCGCCGCTTTCAGGCGTCTGGTTGCATGTCTGTTCGCATGGCTGCGTCGCCTCAACTCTGGCTATTGCTGGTGCTGCCTTTGCCTTCGCTTCGCTGACTGACTGGCTGTTGCATGTCGACTCGCCTTTGCTATCAATGCAGTAGCTATTGTTGTTGCTACTTTTATTTTGTTTTTCACTGCATACTCGTTGTTCATTTGTTTTTGCTTTTTCCTTGTGTCATGCAACATTCCTCGCAATGAGCCGTTTGAAGTTAACGCTGCCACAGCCGACGCCGACACCGACTTAGTCACTGTACTAGAAACTTGTGTGCCACACAGCACCAAACATCCAGCAACAGCGCCGAATGTAACAACAAGCGACACAGGGGTTCGCCATCGCCACTTAGTCAGTCAGTCAGCTGAGATACCAAGTCGATACATACATGTGTACATATACACAAGCAGCAAGGTGGATGGACCAAAGTGCGGCAGTGCTGAAAATGATGGCTGAAGGAAAATGAAAACGAAAATGCGAAATTCTCAACGCGAAGGCAAGTCGAAGAAGGGGTTGCACGAATGCGAGGCTGCTAAAAAGTACGAGTGAGCAGCGTCGTGAGGAAGGTAGGCAGCTGGCAAAAACGACAACAGCGATGGTGGGCAATGTGTCGCAAATGTTCGCGGCGAGAGTGGTGAGGGCGTAGTTGGTTGCGTTGGTGGCTCTTTAATCAGCAGCACTTCGGCGCCTGCAGCTGGAACACGGACGTGTTGGTGCGACGCGTTAGAGTATCGCATTAGTTTGGCGATAAGCGCGCTTCCCCCAAGGGCATTGCGTTGAGGCGGCACGTTGGTGGCGGGAGAAACGTGTCGGTGGCGCTCCGGTGGGGAGTGTAGCTTTAAATATCAACAACAAGTTAGGCAAACATTTGACATTTGCTGAATGTTATTGTTATTATTATTTTCGTCAAAGTTCATTTGTTTTTTATTATTTTTATATTCTTGCAGATTATTATAAAGCGACACAATTCTGTTTTTAAGCTGCTTCGTCTTAAGATTATTCTACCGCTTGCATGCGCTTCTTGATTTTTTCGTGTTTTTTCTTTCTTCTTTTCTCTGTTGTTTCAGCGGAAGAATAGTATAATATTGCAAATGAGGTTAAAACTTTACTTAAAAGTTTGTGTAACGAGTAGTTATTTATAAAGAATCGAGGTATAATTAATAATGTTAACGAGTGCCTAATGGAAGTCTAATAAAACATTATCTTAAACAAAAGGTGAGAGTAAGGAATAAAAAAGTGTAAATCGTTTGATTTCTTTAACGACATTCAATAGATAAAAATAATGGAAGTTTGTTTAGACATTTTTTCGGAGACGTTAGAGATTAATCGTAGATCAGAGACGGTAATTCAAGCAACCATAGACATGTTTCACACCACGTTAACTCTAAGAGACTGTGAGCATCTTCAGAGACTCTTTACACTACGTAATAAAGACACCATTGTTGTTGTGAAGCAACGTGTCGAGGATGAGTCCATCCGCCATAGCGCTCAACAATTAATGATGAGCATATTTACTTTATGGAAAATTCTGCGAAAGAATATTGTTACGCGGGCTTAAAAAATTCAACTTTTCAAGCGCGCCGCAGGTTCGGTGAATGCGCCCAAAACGAGCAGGCCACCGATACAGATTTCCACAAGCAAAGTTTGTTCAGTGATGAAACAACTCACTTTGGTTGAATGTGTAGGTTTATAGACGAAATTCTCGCATTTGAAGTGATGATTATCCACAAGCCATTGTTGAGGCACTGTTAAATTCCCAAAAGGCGAATCTTTATCTTTATAACATATCTAAATCTGATTGATAGTAGGTTTTCTAGGTATAAATCAACATTGATAAGGTCTAATCAGAACTTTATATACGATATTAAAAAGACTTACCCCACGGTATTTGGTACAGATTGCGTTTCCCCCTTTATGTGGATTAGACAGTGTCCACTTAAGTTCCAATAAGAAGCACGCCCCCTTCCGGGGTTCGTAATCCATTGGGCAATGGGGTTCATCATACCCAGGATTTATACTTTCACTGCATAACCATATTTCGAGTCCCTACGTAGTCGACTCAGTTCATTTCCAACTATTGTATCTACAAAGCCACCTTCTTTGTCCACCTTGGCGTTAAAATTGCCAAGCATAGTACTGCAATTGTTGAGGGGCAGGCTTTTCCGTCTGGGCGTGAACGCAAATCAAGTTCTACTCACTTCCGTCAAGGACGGATTTTTGCTTGATTTAGATATCTTAACTTCAACATCAGCTTTCAGTAGGTCACGGCCTCACTATTCTTATAATTTAAGTTTGTCTGCCTTTGTACTAACGTTTGTGGACAAAAAAGTTCTTTAAAGTGAGTGGGTGAAAACCCACCTTATAATAAGTTTAATAAGCATACACTGAATCAAAGTATCAGATTTTTTTAAGTGGTTATACTATATAGTATGAATTTTCAAAAAGCGATTTTTTTTAGTTTGTTTTCTTAATGTACATACTTTTAAGAATACACACAGAAAATTTCATATCGTTATGGAGAATATTTCCGAAATTACACACAAATTTGAAAAGGTTTTTCATAGTGCTTGGAAGTGTAGACAATACTTTAAACGCGTTTTTTCTCAAAATAGTGTTTTCAAAGTCGGTGACCAAAATTACTCGGAAATTGCTAAAACGATTAAGGGGCCCCGGTGGTATAGAATTAAAAAAAATCGATTTTTTTGTTTTTGATTGTTCGAAAGTATAGTCCTCTATATACTGTAAAATTTTTGGAAGGATACTCACAATATTTTAGCTTATACTGCCGTCTTAGCAGGTAGCGCAGGTATCTAAAATATAGACACTCTAAACTTTAAACTCATTTATTTAAAAACTACTTTTTTCGGCGTGCCGTTGATGAAAAAAAAAACAAACTATCCATCCGAATCACTTGAAATTTTAAAATGGTGTTTATAAGATCGATATCTATCGCTGCGACTACGATCAAATTTTGATTTTAAGAACTTCGATTTTTTTTCGATCTAAAACTGGACCAAAAATAGCTGTTTTCAAGATCTGAACTTAAAAAGCGCGAAATTTTTTTAATCTTCAATTTTATTTTTTTGTTAGTCCTACTGATTAATAATTTGTTTAGTTTTTAAGATAGCTTTTTTGGTCGACATTTTTAATGTTGTTAAATTTTTTTTTATTTAATAAAAAAATATTTTTGTACTTTTCATAAGTGTATATGTAAATAAACTGTAAGAATTTTAAATTGATTGCTCTTTTTCTAAACCGTAAAAAAATTCAGAAAACACTCTTAATTTGAGGGTTCTAGACCACCAGGACCCCTTAAACGCGATTTTCTTAAATATAGTTTTTAATACTTAATATAATTTTTTTCTAATCAATTAAATTTTTTTATAAACAATTGATGGTCGAAATTTTGATGAAAACTTTATTATTGTTTTGAGAAGCCACCATTCGGTCATATAATTTTATTTTGTTTATTCCTCCAATTAATTATTAGATTTAACATTACTTTAACGAAATCCGTTTCTGTTTTTAATTTTAGAGAATTCAGTTCAGAGATATTGTGGTCACCAGAAAACGTCTTTTTGAGAGGTACTTCGCTGTGATTCCTTTCCAAATAAATATTTTTACTAATAAAACAAGTGAGGAAAGGCTAAGTTCAGGTGTCACCGAACATTTTATACTCTCGCATGATAAAGTGATAATCGAGATTTCATTATCCGTCATTTACACATTTTTTATTTTGCTGTAAAATTAATTAGGTTAGATCAATTTGTGTACTTTGAGTATTGAATTGTAGTTTAAATTATTTTAACTGTATTGAGGACTATGTAAAAAAACAAAAACAATCGTTTTTCGAAGTTAATGCACATTTTATTTCTTACATGAATAAGATTATACGGGCTTGACTTAGAAGTGATAAGTATTGTATATTTTAATAATTATATGTTATATTTTTAAATTCTAAAGATATGTTTTTACAAATAGCAAAACCTATGCCAGCGGTATAATGGTTCACCGCTTACATTTTTCTTCGAAGAATGCTTTGAAGAAAATTCTATGTAGAATTCTTCAATACCAGGTAATGCATAAAAGTAAGTTATGCGGATAAATTCTACTGTGTTCATATTTACAAGTCAAGTAGGTACATGAAAAACGACAAATACAAATTGAAGGAATAAAATTTATGAGTAAATTTTTTCATTATTTCGTCAAATCAACAATGCAAAAAGTTGGTCGTGATCAGGTGAGCTGCTATTTTAATAAAAGTTTTGTTTATTTTTGTGTTTAAACTTAGATTAAAAAATAAAAGGATGTTCTCGAAAAGACATATGAGAAGATTATTTAAAAATGAAGAAAGTGAATTTTACGGAATGGCTGAAGATGATTCTGAAGAAAATGCGGTGAATTGTAGTGAATTTTAGGGAATGGCTGATCATTTTATATTATACTATATACATACTTATATAATATGTATTAACGTTTTTAAACTATTTCAATTTTTAATAATTCAGTTCAGTTCAACACATTTTGTTATAACAATTTTTAAGTGCATTTCGCATTAAATAAAACATTTGTAACGATTGTATTTAATCTAGTGCATTTTCCTTTTTAACAAAAAGTGTGAGTGGCCTATAAGGTGAGTTTTTGTACAAATAATACTTATTTTCATAAGAATATGCAATTTTTTCTATTAACCTTGGCATCAAAGAATTCTTCGTTAACTATGGCATCGAAGACTTCTTCGTTAACAATGGCATCAAAGAATTCTTCGTTAACTGTGGCGTCGAAGAATTCATCGTTAACTGTGGCATCGAAGAATTCTTCGTTTACTTTGGCATCGAAGAATTCTTCGTCCCTATTGTAAGCGAAAGAGGTGATCTGTTACTTTTTTTTCGTAGGACATCGCCGTGTTAATTTTCATCGGTAGGGGTAAGCGATACAATCATGCTGCATCGTTTACCTTGCTCGCTTACCAATGTCTACCATATTCCGCTGGGATCCAACGAGAGTATAAAAATGATACCCTCTGAATTACACGAAAATATCTGAGAGATTTACCGATATTTTCGGTGAAAAATTAGGTTAGGTTAGGTTAGGTTAGGCACTGAGTTCTTCGTGTTCGACATCAGGGACCTTGAAAAGTTATAGTCTGATCACGACAATTTTCCCACAAGGGATACATCGCTCAAATACCGTATTTGTGTAAAGTTTTATTCTGCTATCATCATTGGTTCCTAAGGTATACATATATTATACAGAGAAGGCATCAGATGGAATTCAAAAGAGCGTTATATTGGAAAAAGGCGTGGTTGTGAACCGATTTCACCCATATTTCGTATTTGGTAGTTCCTGAGATATGGTTTTTGGTCCATAAGTGGGCGACGTCACGCCCATTTTCAATTTTTAAAAAAAGCCTGGATGCAGCTTTCTTCTGCCATTTCTTCCGTAAAATTTGGGTGTTTCTGACGTTTTTTGTAGGCGGTTAACGCACTTTTAGTGATTTTCAACATAACCTTTGTATGGGATGTGGTCGAGGTTATTATCCGATTCCTGAATTTTGAACTGTATATGGAAATGCCTGAAGAAAACGACTCTATAGAGTTTGGTTGACATAGTTATAGTAGTTTCCGAGATATGTACAAAAAACTTAAGAGGGGCGGGGCCACGCCCACTTTTCCAAAAAAATTACGTCCAAATATGCCACTCCCTAATGCGATCCTTCGTGCCGAATTTCACTTTAATATCTTTATTTATGGCTTAGTTATGACACTTTATAGGTTTTCGTTTTTCGCCATTTTGTAGGCATGGCAGTGGGCCGATTTTGCCCATCTTCGAACTTAACCTTCCTATGGAGCCAAGAAATACGTGTACCAAGTTTCATTATGATATCTCAGTTTTTACTCAAGTTACAGCTTGCACGGATGGACAGACAGACATCCGGATTTCAACTCTACTCGTCACCCTGATCACTTTGGTGTATATAACCCTATATCTGACTCTTTTAGTTTTAGGACTTACAAACAACCGTTATGTGAACAAAACTATAATACTCTCCTTAGCAACTTTGTTGCGAGAGTATGTATAATTAAATCAAAATGCAGTTAAAAGATACCATAATATGTATAAAAAAATTTTGATCAATAAATTTATAAGTAAGAGTTCTGGAAATATCGCTTTATTCGTCCTTCTTACAGTATATAAAACTCAGTTGGATTTATGTTTGTTCAAATCTTCATTTTCATTTCGTAAATTTACTCAGAAAATGCCAAGAACTACCCCTTATATGCGGGGTATTTCTGTCGTTTTCTTATAATTTTCAAAACCTCCTGCACTGGTCTAAATGTATGTATGTACATATAGTACATACGAGTCTTAAAAAACTTAGTAAAAACGTAATATTGGTTATGCTGCAGCTGAAAACAACTCCCAAATCTGTACATATTTATGAACATTTCCAATATTCTAGCACATTATACGTCGAATCATAAAATTACCTGGAAACATGTTCTCGAGAATACATGAGTAAAGGCAAAAGTTAATGAAACAGTCCAGATCAACACTATACGTGATACATACTTATATTCAATCCATCTGACCTTAAACCGTTATATTAGTGAAAATATGAGACATCTTAATGAAATTAAGGTGATTTCTTTTTTTATTTCGGAAAAGCTAAATACATTTATAAAACTAAGTGATCCAACGCCTTAAAAATGTATAATTACACGGGTTCAATTCAATACCTTGTCTGAATTAGTAGCATTTCGGGAACTTCCGATTTTAAAAGTAGTCCTAACTTCTGACCCAAAAAAACGAGTGCTCATTTCAGAAGTCTAACATGAAGCGACTTATTTTGATTCATGTATATTGTAAACTAAATAAAAAGAAAGTAAAAACAAGAAAAAACGTTAACTTCGGCTGCACCGAAGCTAATATACCCTTCACAGGTGTATTTCGTTTAGTAACGATGTGTCCAGTTTGTATGGAAATTATATGCTATAGTATTCCGATCTAAAGAATTTTTTCGGAGAATATGTTATTATTTATTTAGTTAAGTCTATGCACATTAATTCTTACAGACTAATGAAAAAACAACTAGTATGGAAATTAGAATTCTAAAATAATTAAATTACAATTACATAAGTAGATAACTTAAACTAAAAAACATCATTGAGGGTATTAATGAAGTATACCCTAGAGTGAGAAAAGTTAAGAAGAACTTTCTCGGAAATCGAGTTAAGCTCATGCATAGCACGCTTGAGAGGAGCATATTTAGCAAACTTACTACTTTCCTTTTTTTAATAGAATGGAGGAATAGACCTGAGACAACGTTAAGGAGTATTGAAGTTAATTTTCCCTAATAAATAAGGACAGTCAATACCTCCATTAATTACATTGAAGACAAATGAAAGGAAGAGAACGGCCCGCCGATTTTCCAGTAATTTAAGATGTAAAAGCATTAAACGAGATGTATGCGATGGTATTGGGTCAACAAACTTTAAGGAGTGGAGAGCAAATTTAGAAAAATCTTCTGAACACGCTCGATCATATTAATTGACGATTTGCAATATGGTCTCCAAATGAACATTGCGTACTCCAAAATGAACTGAACAAAACATGTATACAGTAATTTTAACGTGTAGGGGTCAAAAAAATTGATGTGATTACTGAAAGAAAACCTGGTGTCAAAGATTACCCCAAGATCTATGATTTCAGTAACGCATTTTAGAACGCAATTAGAAATATTGTAACTTGAAGATAAGATGTTACGCCCCCCTACCATAAGACATCTGAGAGCATTTATCTAGATTCAGAAAAAGCTTCGATTTCAGGCTATCAGCTATCAATATCACATTGAAGTTTGAATACATCTTGTGAGTTTTTGATTATTGCAAAAATGTTTAAGTCATCTGTATATAACAGAAAGTTAGCGAAAGAGAAGCAACAGGAAATATCATTGATAAACAGCACAAAGAGAAGTGGACCCAAGACGCTTCCTTGTGGCACTCCATTAAGCAGTAATCTCATACCATATTTCGTGAAGATACATATATCGTTAAATGAGGAAGTTTCCTATGCAAGCATTTGATTCCGATCATTCAGTTTGTATGGCAGCTTTATGATGTAGCTAACCTATCTGAACAATTTCTTGGGAGATTACATAATTATCTTAGAAAATAACCTGTGCCAAGTTTTGTCAAGATACATTGTCAAATGTGAAAGTTGTCCATACAAGAACTTGATTCGTCGATCGTTCAGTTTGTATGGCAGCTCTATGTTATAGTGGTCCGATATCAGCCGTTCCGACAAATGAGCAGCTTCTTGAAGAGAAAATGACGTTTACAAAATTTCAAAATGATATTTTGAAAACTGAGGGACTAATTCGTATATATACAGACGGACATGGCTACATCGACTCAGCTCAACATACTGATCATTTATATATGTATATACTTTCTAGGGTCTCCGACGCTTCCTGCTCGGTGTTACGAATATCTTGACAATCTTAACATACTCTGTTCAGGGTACAATTAAATCATAGACTTATATATTATATAACTGTGCCGTACTGACAAGAGTGGTTTTGTACACTTTCCCCATTGAACTGAAATCAACTTGTGCCCATTTTACAATTTTCCAATTAAAATAACCATTAAATTCTACGAAAGCTAATAAAATTTAAATTTCTCCTTGAAAATAGGTTATATCGACTAAAAATGTGCCATCAAGCCATAAAGCTTTCCATATTCTCATAAGAATCTGATTTCCGCAGGAAACTTCATTCGCTTAGACCCGGAATTGACTTATTATTTGTGGAATATGATAACAACTGTAAATATTTAGCTTGAATTCTAATACATAAGATCAGGTTTTGAAAAATATGAACATGACGCATACGGGCGTACATATGTATGCATGTGTGTTTGAATTGTTGTGAATACGAAGCAAATACTATATTCACGGGTGCGCAAATAAGGCCTGCAGGTGTGCCGAATAAGGTAGGCCAGGCCTAGGAGCCACGCCAAATCTGGTTGCAAACAAATTAAAAATGTAACTGAATTGAATCGAATATGTGCCATGTGTTGTTATATATGTATGTATATAACTGTACATATAAATACATACATAAGCTGGTTAGAAAAGTTGCACAACCAATCAAATAAGGAAGGGCTCAACTCGAGCGGAACCGTTGCATAGGTAAGCTGGATGAGTTGTGCGGGGTATGAGTTTGTTGAGACTCTTTCGCCTTTAAGTTATTTTCATGATAATTACAGACCGGTAGAGTTTTGTAGATAAAATATATTATATTTTTATATGTATATATATTGGTTTTCGATAAATCCAAATGCTCTGATAAACGCCTAACGGCTGAAAACTAGAAGAAGAAACGACAGTCGAAAGTGCGACAGAAACAATGGGGAGCGGCGGAGCGCAGAAAGGGAGAGGGCCGCAGCGGTCAATTCAAAACGAGCAAGGCGGGTAAACAGGATGTCATATAGATTAATTTGTTACTGATCTAACTGCTCTTTCTCCAGCGGCGAATATGAAAATGTGAGGTACATCTTTTATTCGTGTCCCTATATTAAAGTAAAAAATATAAACTGCAATTCCACCAGAAAGTAGTGCCTGTATTTTAACCGGTGTGTAAAAAAGTGAGATAGTTCGAGATTCGTAGAAAGAATGTGAAAATGAGCTCACACCCGTGCATATATTCTGTTCCAGTTCAGGTGTTTTTGCAATGCTCGAATATTGTCTATGCTATATCTACACATTCTACTTGTAACGAAGCAAATAATATCGTATGTGTACTACATTCCATATGTAATTATATGATTGGATTTTTAGTATGACATCGTAATTCATTTCTTGTAGCAGGTGAATTTCAAGAGGTAGCATTGCCAAAGCTTTTAGCCTATTGGCTTTTGGTTCCTATTATTTTCGCTGCAATCCCGTAGCTAGGATCTTGTTCAGCACATCTAAAGCATTGTTTTCAAGAGATTTTAACAGATTTTCTTCAATATCTTTAGCTTTATATACGCCGCCCTAGACCCTGACCTATAATTAATAAATAAAACTTATTTCCCTTTATACAAATCTTCCACTAAATGATGGTTCATATAAATTGTGACCAAAAAGTATCCGCAAAGAGTAAATAAAACGCATCGTGAATATTTATTTTGCCGCAAAAGTAGTTTCAAAGTAATCTCCATCAGATGTTATAAATTTATGTTAACGATTTTGAAAACGGGTCAGTTTGGAGAGCAAAAAAAAAATCACAAAGAGTCCAATCTGGTGAATGCGTTGGTTGATCGATGGTATTCATTGCATTTTTGGATTTAATTACATTTGGTCACAATCAACCTATCAACCAAAATCATTCGAACGGACTCACGAAAGATATCGAGCTGGTTCGCCTACTCTCTAACACTTGCCTGACAATTTTCAAGCACCATTCACTTGTTTAAAATTTTCAACAGTTGAAGAGGTCGAAGATCGTCCCGAACGAAGCATGTCTTCAACGATCTCTCGACCGTCTTTGAAGGTTTGATATGTGTTCCGCACACGAAATTTGGTTAGAAATACAAAATTTGAGACGAATACTTTGTTCTATATTCGATGGATAAAACATGGTAAAAATCGCAACGCACTACTGAGGTGTACCGACTGAAGCAACTGCTGTAAACAAATTGGTTGACAGATCGCGCTCATATTTGGCACAGCAATTCCTGCCTATTCAGAAAAATACATTTTTTTTTTTTTTTTTTGAAATATCACTTGCCGGGGAATTTAATTAAAATTTCCGGGTAGTTTTTTTCACAGGTAGTTTTTTTCACAATGTATTATTTTTGGAGGATGGGGTCATGTGTAGAAGTTCACGCAAGTGAGGAAAGTTCTCTGATCGCCATTCACTTGGGAGTGGCCAGAAACGATTCTTTTACATATGACTCAAGCAGCTCACGACTTCCGGTCTTTGACCAAGTATCCTCTGGGTAGCCTAAGAACATCCGTTTGAAGGCGAGCTAAAGTGAGAAGGCGAAACACCCCTGCATAGGGTTGTGCGCTGGGTTTGGGACCCGCCACGTAAAAAAACACCCCCAATGAAAAAGCACAAACAGCCTCGGATGAGAGCCCCCTCTTTTGATGACGACCATGGCAAACGAAATAAGGACTATGATTTGAGGGCATGCACCTGGAATGTCCGGTCCCTTAATTGGGAAGGTGCCGCTGCCCAGCTGGTAGATGTCCTCGTAAAGGTAAAGGCTGACATCACCGCCGTCCAAGAAATGCGATGGACGGGACAAGGACAGAGACGAGTAGGTCCTTGTGACATTTACTACAGTGGCCATATAAAGGAGCGCAAGTTTGGTGTTGGATTCGTGGTGGGAGAGAGACTCCGTCGCCGAGTACTATCATTCACTCCGGAGAATGAACGTCTAGCCACAATCCGCATCAAAGCGAGGTTCTTCAACATATCGCTGATTTGCGCCCACGCCCCGACGGAAGAGAAGGACGATGTGACCAAAGATGCCTTTTATGAGTGCTTGGAGCGCACTTATGAGAGATGCCCCCGCCACGATGTCAAAATCGTGCTTGGCGACTTCAATGCCAGGGTGGGCAAAGAAGGTATCTTTGGCACTACGGTCGGTAAATTCAGCCTCCACGCGGAAACATCCCCAAATGGGCTGAGGCTGATCGACTTCGCCGGGGCCCGAAATATGGTTATCTGTAGCACTAGATTCCAGCATAAGAAGATACATCAAGCTACCTGGCTGTCTCCAGATCGAAAAACCACCAACCAGATCGATCATGTTGTGATAGACGGAAGACACGTCTCCAGTGTTTTAGATGTGCGTGCGCTCCGAGGTCCTAACATCGACTCGGACCACTATATTGTTGCAGCCAAAATACGCACCCGCCTCTGTGCAGCAAAAAACGCACGCCAACAAACACAAGGATGGTTCGACGTCGAGAAGCTGCAATCACAACAGACTGCCGAACGTTTTTCTACTCGGCTTGCACTCCTGCTCTCTGAGAGCACTCGTCAACAACTCGGTATAAGGGAACTGTGGGACGGCATTTCAAACTCCTTACGTACAGCTGCAACCGAAACCATTGGTTTTCGGAAAGTGCAAAAGAACAGCTGGTACGACGAGGAGTGCCGTGTCGCAGCGGAGAGAAAACAGGCTGCCTACCTCGCAACGTTACGATCGACCACAACACGTGCGGGATGGGATAGATACCGAGAGTTGAAGAGGGAAGCGAGACGCATTTGTAGACAGAAAAAGAAAGAGGCCGAAATGCGTGAGTACGAAGAGCTTGATAAGCTGGCCGACAGGGGTAATGCTCGAAAATTCTACGAAAAGATGCGGCGGCTTACAGAAGGTTTCAAGACCGGAGCATACTCTTGTAGAACCCCCAAAGGTGATCTAGTTACCGATGCCCAGAGCATACTTAAATTATGGAGGGAACATTTCTCCAGCCTGCTGAATGGCAGTGAACGCACAACACCAGGAGAAAGCGAACCCGATACCCAAATCGATGACGATGGAGCAGACGTTCCATTGCCCGACCATGAAGAAGTTCGAATAGCAATTGCCCGCCTGAAAAACAACAAAGCGGCAGGGGCCGATGGATTGCCGGCCGAGCTATTCAAACACGGCGGCGAAGAGCTGATAAGGTGCATGCATCAGCTTCTTTGCAAAATATGGTCGGACGAAAGTATGCCCAACGATTGGAATTTAAGTGTGCTATGCCCAATCCACAAAAAAGGAGACCCCACAATCTGCGCCAACTACCGTGGGATTAGCCTCCTCAATATCGCATATAAGGTTCTGTCGAGCGTACTGTGTGAAAGATTAAAGCCCACCGTCAACAAACTGATTGGACCTTATCAGTGTGGCTTTAGACCTGGTAAATCAACAACCGACCAGATATTCACGATGCGCCAAATCTTGGAAAAGACCCGTGAAAGGAGAATCGACACACACCACCTCTTCGTCGATTTCAAAGCTGCTTTCGACAGCACGAAAAGGAGCTGCCTTTATGCCGCGATGTCTGAATTTGGTATCCCCGCAAAACTAATACGGCTATGTAAACTGACGTTGAGCAACACAAAAAGCTCCGTCAGAATCGGGAAGGACCTCTCCGAGCCGTTCGATACCAAACGAGGTTTCAGACAAGGCGATTCCCTATCGTGCGACTTTTTCAACCTGCTTCTGGAGAAAATAGTTCGAGCTGCAGAACTTAACAGAGAGGGTACTATCTTTTATAAGAGTGTACAACTGCTGGCGTATGCCGATGATATTGATATCATCGGCCTCAACACCCGCGCCGTTAGTTCTGCTTTCTCCAGACTGGACAAGGAAGCAAAAGAAATGGGTCTGGCAGTGAACGAGGGCAAGACGAAATATCTCCTGTCATCAAACAAACAGTCGTCGCACTCGCGACTTGGCACTCACGTCACTGTTGACAGTCATAACTTTGAAGTTGTAGATAATTTCGTCTATCTTGGAACCAGCGTAAACACCACCAACAATGTCAGCCTAGAAATCCAACGCAGGATAACTCTTGCCAACAGGTGCTACTTCGGACTAAGTAGGCAATTGAGAAGCAAAGTCCTCTCTCGACAAACAAAAACCAAACTCTATAAGTCTCTCATAATTCCCGTCCTCCTATATGGTGCAGAGGCTTGGACGATGACAACAACCGATGAGTTGACGTTGCGAGTTTTCGAGAGAAAGGTTCTGCGAAAGATTTATGGTCCTTTGCGCGTTAGCCACGGCGAATATCGCATTCGATGGAACGATGAGCTGTACGAGATATACGACGACATTGACATAGTTCAGCGAATTAAAAGACAGCGGCTACGCTGGCTAGGTCATGTTGTCCGGATGGATGAAAACACTCCAGCTCTGAAAGTATTCGACGCAGTACCCGCCGCGGGAAGCAGAGGAAGAGGAAGACCTCCACTCCGTTGGAAGGACCAAGTAGAGAAGGACCTGGCCTCGCTTGGAATATCCAATTGGCGCCACGTAGCGAAGAGAAGAAACGACTGGCGCGCTGTTGTTGACTCGGCTATAATCGCGTAAGCGGTGTCTACGCCAGTAAAGAAGAAGAAGATTATTTTTGTAAAGAATACCAAAACGTCTTTTTTGCATCATAAATTTTCAAGTTCGATCTATATATTATCAAAACATAAATAAATGTTTGCAAATAGACATCAAAATATTGTTGACACTCCAAAGCATGCGAGAATAGAAATTTTGACTTCAACACAAACACATCCGCTGACTAGCCAGATTTGCCTTTCCACTCCACTCATTTGCATATAAAAATAACAAAAGCGAAAGTGAGATTATTGTGACATCAAATCGATTGAGCTATAGAAATATGTGACTGATCTCATTTGGCTGATTCATAAAAATATTTAAGCATGATGGCATTATGGACCGTCTTTATGCAGCTGATGAAGTTAGAATATCGAAAGACTCAGCCAATACCATTTTGAAGGATGTTTTGGGCCTCAAGCGCGTCAAATCTCGACTGCTACCGAAAACATTTAATTTTTTGGAAAAAAGACGTCGCGTTGAAGTGTGTGAAACGATGCTTTCCGACTACCAGGGTGTCATGAAACGCATTATGACTGGCGATGAGATTTGGATCTATGCTTACGACCCCGAAACAATGGATCAATCGAGCGAATATCGTGCCAAAAGAGAGCCGACACCAAAAAAATCGCGCCAAAGTCGCTCAAAAATCAAGGTCATGTTGACTGTTTTCTTCGACTATCGTGGTGTTGTGCATTATGAATTCCTTCCAACCGGTCAAACAGTCAACAGAAATATTATTTGAACGTTATGCGTCGTTTGCGTAACGCTATCCGCCTAAAAAGGCCGGGATTGTTGAAAGACAATTCTTGGTTTTTACACTACGATAATGCACCATCCCATACTGCCCTCGTAATTCGTGATCATTTCGCAAAAAACTCAACCCATATCGTTCGGCAACCACCGTACTCACCTGATCTAGCGCCGTGCTACATCTGGTTGTTCACCAAGCTCAAAAGACCGCTCCGGGGACACCGTTTTTATACGATAGAGAAGATTCAAGCCGCAGCCAAGACGGAACTAAAGGCCATCCCGGAAAGTGACTACAACCAATATTTCGAAGATTGGAAAATCCGTTGGCATAAATGCTTTGCATCGGAAAGGGACTACTTTGAAGGGGATGAAATTGATTTGGAAGAATAAATAAAGAATTTTCAAAATTAATACAATGTCACCTTATTTTTTGGGCACAGTAAACAATTATTTATGAAGCTTTGTAAACAAGGACTCGTGGAGTACGATCTTATAACTCAAGAAGGACGCATTGAGGCAATTACAAATCTGCTAGGCGTTTCTTCTCTGTTCTATCTAACTATCTAACTTGCCGGAACCAGCCAGCAGTACAATGCACGACAAGATCAGAGCTCTAGCCGTTTCCCATTTTACAGATAGCGGGGCTAAGTTGTCGTCTAGCATACATAATAGTCTTATCACGAAGTGGCTTGATGTCGTTAATAATGACGTTATGCACTCCCTTACTAGTCCTAAACGTACGGTTAATGAACTCAAGACTAGTGTTGACAGCTTACTATCAGATTTTATAGGCACATCCGAAGTTAACGTTTTTTATTGTGTTCATTCAAGAGGACCTTATGTCGAATATATCGCTTGGTGTGATAGTTATCTGGTTCCAATGTAGTGTTCACCAATATGTAGACAAGCGAGCATCCCTCGTTTCGGGCTTAGTTATACGTATATAGTAATTATAAAAATCGGATAGACTTTTGGAGTCAACTTAAAATTTTTGGGTTCCTACATTTGTCGATTAATCACTGACTTTAAAGTAAGTTTGCCCAAATAATATGTACGTCTATTGTGGTAATTAATGATAAAAATTTTATAAATACCTTTATTATCACAAAAACCCATGTATAGGCTCATAAGTATATGTAGGATTGTTTCGGTTGCTGGAACCTAAATGCAGTTTTACTACAAAATATATTTAAAGGCAATATTACATTTAGCGAGACAAATTTCAAGCGAAAATACTGACAAATACAAAGTTTTATTTTTAACGTCGATGAATCACCAACAACAAAATAACAACATAGGCAACAACAAACAGAATATAAATACATCAATATGTATAAGTATACCATATACCAGCGAGTCAGTTACGTTGAAAACACAAACCAGAATAGCAACAGCGCCAATGCAAGTAACTACAACAACAATAGCAATGACATTATCCAAAGCAGTGGAGCAAAAGCACGGAAAGTTCAACCAGAACGCCAAGAGCAGTGCGTTCATACGTGTGCATGTGTGTGCGTATGTATGTCCATATGTAAGTAGCGAATATAAAACGCAAAGGGAATGCAAAAAACGAACACGATTAGGAGTAAAAGTATCGCACAAACAATGTAAAAGTAAAAGATAAAAGTTATTATATTTAACTAATTTTAATAAAAACAAGAAAAACTCTGTGTAACGAAGCTATAAAACCCTTCGCAAATAAATATGCCCATACAAATAATTGATTTTGATAGGTGATTTTGTATGGCAGATACCTGCTATAGTGGTCCGATCTGAAAAATTTGTTCGAACATTTTAGCGATGCCTTGAATGGTAATGTATGCCAAAATTCGTGAAAATACCGTTTCAAATAAAAAAATTTCCATGAAGCCGATCGGTATGTATGTCATCTATATGCTATAGTGATCCGGTTTCGAGGCGAAGTTTATATTTTATGTATTATCAAAATTTGTCCGCTAGTTTTTGAGATATTCCAATGAAATTTAATTTGTAGGTGCATTTTGATATTCCATTGATCATTTCTCGAAGTCAACAAGATCGGACAATTATACCACATATCTCCCATACAAACAATTATTTAAATTTTTTAAACATCCCTGTTACGAAACCGGTTTTTGAACCATAGACTCTTAGGCAAAGTTGTGCAGAATTATCCGTAGAATATTTCCAGTATAAGCGATTTGTTCGTGTTCTTGACTCCCTATAAATCGGGGTATACAAATCTAGAATACATAAAATAATATCATTCGAATACGGTGAAGAAAAGAAGAACAGCATATTTTTAAATTGGCAGTAAAGTTCATAAGTTTATATGTCTGGGAAGAAGAATGAGACAGTGACAAAAATTGTATGTACGACGCTCCCTAAAGTTCACTGATTATTTGAGGTGAAACTAAAAATCATATAAAGTTAAAGTAGAAATGTTTCTGGAATGAAACTTCACATAATAGTGTTTGTCGCAAAATTTATTTCTCATTATTTTATTTTAATCCAGCGATTTTAATGTACAGTGGTTAAATTCCAAAACATTCTGTCTGAAATCCAACTAGACAGAAGGACACCAAAGTTTATTTGATTTGATAAGTGGTTTTGTGTCCAATCCAACTAATACTACAATATGTTCCCACCAAAAATTTTAAGTGATTAGATTGCATTTAATCTCTTCGCTAATCAAGCCCGTTCTCACTGCGTTGGACAGATGATAATACAGATGTTTTTGCCATTCAAGAATTCATATTTATCATCATTCATATAGTATTTTGTTATAAAAGCCGTTTTCTTCTGAAAATTTTCGATATAATGGAACGCATTTTGTTTTTATTTGGGAAGTCGATTTTCAGGGGAATTGAGACTCATTGCGTTTAATTCATTTGTTTATTTTCCCTTTTTCTCTTTGTAGTGTCTAATAGCTTGGTTCTGTAAGCAGTGTCTAGTCACTATTTGAGACATTTTGAGGTAAAGTCTCAATTTGTGACTAGTTACTATCCACTATCGATTGTCGTTTTTTATATTTTGAAAGCAATTCAAACACGAAAAGGTTAAGAATAAATCAATTTTAACTACATAAATTTAGTAAATATTATGAAACACAACTGAGCTCGCACAGAACCGTCATCATCAATACCTTAGAGCAGTGGTCGGCAAGCTCGCTCATTCAAACGAATTACAATCTAAGTTGTATACGAGGGCTGCTATATATGTATATTTCTGGCCTAGGCAACACTAAGTGTTGCCAGGTGCAATCTGACATTTCCATTGGAAAGTTTGACATTTTTTAGCATAACATCACCCAGAACGTTTTGTCATTTAATGGTAAATTGTTTTATTTACAGGGAATTAAAAAATTCATCTCGGCCAAAAAATGGAATTAACTCGTGAACATTTTCGTGCGATCATTTTTCACAACTTTCGACGTGGATTATCACGACAAGAGTGCATCGATGAACTAAAATCTTTGTATGGCTATGAAGCACCATCCTATAGCACTGTGAAAACTTGGTAAAAACGAATTCAATCGTGGCCGACGCTTGCTCAAAGACGCATTCCGTGAAGGTCGTCCAAAAACAGCCGTTGTGCCAGAAAACATCGAGGCCGTACGTGAACTGATAATGCAAGATCGTCATGTAACATACCTTCAGATAGAGACATGCCTATGCATTTCTCCTACCTGCATACATCCGATATTGCATGAACACCTGGCCGCAAAAAAGGTTTGTTCTCGTTGGATCCCGTACAATTTGACAATCGCTCAAAAAAAGGCTCGTGTGGATTGGTGTAAAGAAATGCTGAAAAAATACGATCGCGGTGCTTCAAAAGACGTTTATAAGATCGTCACAGGTGACGAATCATGGATCTATGCGTATCAGCCCGAAACAAAACAGCAATCGACCGTGTGGGTCTTCCAAGATGAGCCAAATCTAACCAAAGTTGTACGTGGAAGAAGCACTTCGAAGCAAATGGTCGCCTGTTCCTCAGGCAAAACTGGTCATGTGGCGACTGTTCTGCTCGAGCAACGTAGGACGGTCAATTCTGAGTGGTACACCACCATTTGTTTGCCTGAAGTCTTCGGAGAAATTCGAAAAACGAACAAGAGAAGACGAACCATGACAATGCGAGCTCTCACACTTCGGCTCAAACCAGCGCCTTTTTGACCGGCCAAAAAGTCGAATTGATGGGTCATCCGCCGTACAGCCCTGACTTGGCACCAATTGACTTCTTTTTATTCCCACACATCAAGAAAATAATGTGTGGTCAACGATTTTCGTCGCCAGAAGATGCTGTTGAAGCATTCAAAAACCATATTTTGGAGGTGTCTCAATCGGAGTGGGAAAAGTGCTTCCAAAATTGGTTTGAGCGCATGCAAAAGTGTATAAATCTTGATGGAGAATATTTTGAAAAACAATAAAACCATTTTCGTTGATAAATATTCCTATTTTCATTATTAGGTCAGAAATATATATAGCAGCCCTCGTATTAATCCAAGATGCTTTGGAATGAAAATAAAACTTCCATATTTAATTTATTATTATTGTCATCCCGTCCGTCTGTCCGTGCGAGCGATTGAGATATCGCGATGAAGCTTGGTACATACATATATGTATATGTATGTTCTTTGCCACCCAAGGAGGGTTCGTATTGCAGATGGGCGTAAGTAGACCACTGTCACGCTTACAAAATGACACTAAACGAAAACCTATGAAGTGTCATAACTAGCACTAAATTTAGATACGAAACTGTAGTTTCGTACAAGGGATCCTAGTAGCCTTAATTATATGTACATTAAATTTCGCAACCAGGATGGCAGTAAACGGATTATGGAGACAGTGTTAAAATTGAACAAAGTACGTAACGCCGTCTAGTTTTGTAATGGACATCCTATATATACGGAACTACTTGACCAATTTCAATCACATTTGGTGTGTGAGGTTATCCTATTACTACTCTTGCACACTTTGTACACTATGGAAATGGGAAAAAAATCGGTTTTCAACCACGCCTACAAAAATTTAAATTCCATCTGATTCTTACACTTAACATACAGTCTACAAATCTAACATCAATGAAGTTATTAGCAAAATTTGCTAGTGTCCACAAGGTATTTAATCTTGCACCAAATATGGCTGATCGTTCTGTGAGTTTTAGTATTGGAATGACAGCACGCGCTTGTGCCAAAAATGGCTAAATCAAGTCACTACTTTCCTTAGCTCACAACATGTGACCTGGTCTACGAAAAGGGAGCTAACGTGCGACTTTTTTTTATGACTTTTTGGATTATATCACGTGAAAAAGCATCTCATCTTCCATCCAAATCAACTAAAAAGTGAAAATTGATTTTTTGACACCTAAGCCCCCTTTCAGTAGACCAGGTCACATATATCTAATATAAATGTTTTTGGACTTCTCTGACTTTTATAACGCATCTATCGGTCAATATGTAAGAAATCTAAATGGAATTTCGAGGGAATCTCTTTCTAATAACAGTGCATCTTTTAGCCTGTGATTGTAAGTAATGGATGCAGTACTTTCTACTTTTAATCCCTTTTTCCTAACGGTTCACATTGGCAGCATTTTTAGAAGATTACTCCTGGATTCTAATCTTGTAAAAACGAAAATCTCAAAACACAACCGAAATGTAAGAAGGTTACAATAATTAAATAAAATAAAAGCAAACAACAAAATAATGCCAACATCCATTACATTTTCCACAAAAGAAGTGTTTTCTTCCGAAGCTTTTTGTTGTTCCAAACACTTAGAACATTAAATAAACGAAAATTAAATAGGTGTACATTTGAATGTGTCTGCATGTGTTTGCGGCTTAAGCGACCTGGCCGAGCGGATTGTAGCCCATAACTTATGTATGTATGAGCGAGTGACGGCCGTTTGCAGGGGCGGCGTTGGTGGCAAGGAACATATTGCCGAGCCATGAAAGCGCATGAGGTCCCAATATATTACACATCCATCCATACATATATATATATATGTATATAGGTAAGTATAGTGTGCGTAGATATGTATGTGCGGTTGTCTCTCCATCTGTTGTGCGTGCGCGCGTTCCTTGCATCGACAATTCGCGGCATTTGTGAACGTGCGCGCCACATTGTCGTCGCTACCGCCGTCATGCAGACGCCACACGGCCCCAAACGCGCAACGTTGCGACAGCAGGAAAAACCACAGCCATGACAACGTCAAAAGCGCAGAGGCAACTTTAGCCGACTCGAGCTTGTCGGCTGGCGGCATTGTCAACTGGAAATGCGACAGACGGTCGAACGCACCGACACACAAAGAGTCAAGCAAGCGGACGCACGGTGTCGGGGGTCGATCAAGCGGCACAAGCACGCATACACACGCGACAAGCAATGTGGGAGTGTATAGGCTTAGCGGAAAAATGGAAAAGAGATTCTAAAAAGTCACAAATGTAAATAGCACAAGTACAGAAAATTACAATAGAAATTAAAATGAATTAAATCGTTTATTGAATTTTAATCGAAAAGAAATTGAACAAAGCGAAGCGCTTGGCGGCTGGAACAAAGGCGACCGTTTGCGCTGACTTGTGGCTCGGCGACCGAAGTGGAAAATGTGTTACGGCAAGAAGTGTCGTACACGGAATAAATGAAAAGTTAAATGCTGCTAAGAAAATAGAACAAAACATTTGTAAACAAAGCGCAAGATAATTAATGCTGAGCGCTTAGATATACATACAAACAGTGTTACAAACAAACAGTGAAACTTTTTTTCTTTGCGCGTTCAATTTGGGGAAAACTGTGCTCTTTTCTAGGTAAATTAACAAATGTTCAATTGCGATCACTGACATGCCCAATTTGGTAATCTTCTATCTTCTTAACGTGCCCCGTCGTATCATACGAGTACTACTGAAGCTCGCTTCCTAACGAAGCATCATAAAGGTCTCAAATTAACTAACTAAAGGATGCTCCATTTGGAGGTTCCCTACTTTTTTAAAAACACAGAAACTTCAAACTTAATGGGGAATATTTTTTTATCATTCGCAAGAACATGCTTTGGCATTTAAATTTTGTATATTATTTCTTTTAAATCTTGGCCGCGGCTACGTCTCATATGGTCCATCCGTTGAGTCCAATTTTTGATGACAAGTACGAGCATTTTGTTTGGTAATGACGAATGACACGCGTGAAGTTTTGCTCCATGGCCTGAATCGAAGCGGGATTGCCCGCATAGACTATAGACTTTACATGTCCCCACAGAAATAAGTCTAACTGTGTTATATCACACGACTTTTCTATCCAATCGACCGGCCCAAAACGTGAAATTATCTGTACATCGAAATGTTCTCTCAATTAATCCATTGGTTGTCTTGTTGAAACGAAATCTCGCAGAGATCACGAGCTTCAATTTCAGGCATCGAATA
>CM050324.1:2008688-2029180 GCA_027475135.1 Bactrocera correcta
ATGACATATACAAAATGATTTTTTTATGTTTATTGATTGGGTGTATAAGAGTTAAATAAATTGTTGAAATGACAAGTAAAAAAAGGTCCTGTAAAACAAAAATATCAAAAAGGTTATTAATCTGGAGAAAAGTAGCTATTGCGCTGTGGAATTTTTTTTTTTTTTTTTTTTTTTTTTTTTGAACAAAAAGTATCGAATTTGGCCCTTTTTTCGTAGAAAACAGTAGGAAGATATCAAAAAATAAAAATAAAAGCTTCCATAGCGTTATGGCAACCGCCGTTAAAATTGTTCTCTGTAAGTTGGAACAGATACATATCTTCAAAACTCTTCCTTTGATGGTGGAAACTGCTTTGAATTCTGAGATAAACGTGTTTAAAGAGTGGAGTCGTTACATTTCCCACTCTATTCCCATTCTACAAGAAATACTGTAGCGACCATAATAATTTGAATTTCGATTTCAAAATTCCACACAATGTTTATTATAGTGTATACTTAAATATCCGATAATGCAAAAATCAAATAGGCCGCTTGCAGAATTGCGCTCTAAATATATACATATATCTCAATATTCCTTGCTTTAGGTTAACTTTAAATCCTATTTTAGCCGCTTGTTGAAATATAAAATTGCATATGTTACATGATTTATTCTCCTACATATTTCCGCATCTGCTTTTTAATCTTCTCTTCCCTCTTTCTGCGCCTATTCTGCAGCCATTTAGCTAGTAACACACTTTTTAGTTGGCGCTTGCTGCAAGAGTGCCACGATTACAGTATACATATTAAAATAAATAAAAATCATTTATTTTCAAATTTCAAAACATTGAAGTCTATTTTGGCGTAAACATAAGCCAATTTATGAATGCTTAATCAACGAGCTCAGAAAGGGAATAAATAGTTTTTCAACGTTTTAGAGATCGTAATTTAAACCATATGTTTAACACACTACTAGCTGAAAAGATTGCTAATCTAATCTAAAACTTCATTAGGTGCTTTCTCACTGTGCTTATTTCTAACGATAACAATTCTTTAGCAGCGAACGATAAAATATAACACAATTAGTGGCCAACTCTGTGAATTATTAAATTCTTATGGCTGATGAAAGATCGTACGTGGTCTACTACATGTAATCCTTTGTGAGGCCATAGAAAATCATAACTCCTGTATTCGAACTTATAAATAAGCAAAATGCTTAGTAGCCAATACCAATTTGCATAGGTGATTAATTTCCACTCCCGCCAGCTCGGTGGGATGCCTGAAGGCATGCGGTTCCGAGTGTTAAGTCTTTACCCTCCAATGTGCGACAAGAAGGAACTAGGGAGAGGATAGGGTTACTGAAGGCAAAGAGACCTCTACATCTCTTTAAGTTTCGTCGTATATCTCATACAGCTCATCGTTCCATCGAATGCGGTATTTACCGTTGCCAATGCGAAAAGGTCTGTAAATCTTCTGGAGAACCATTCTCTCGAAAACTCGTAACGTCGACTCATCAGATGTTGTCATCGTCCATGCCTCTGCACCATATAGCAGTACAGGAATAATGAGTGACTTATAGACATTGGTTTTCCGTCTCAATTGTCTACTCAGTCCAAAGTAGCACCTGTTGGCAAGCGTTATTTTGCGTTGGATTTCGAGGCTGATATTTTTGTTGCTACCAATGCTATCTACGACTTAGAAGTTATGACCGTCAACCGTGACGTGGGAGCCAAGTCGCAAATGCGACGACTGTTTGTTTGATGACAGTAGATATTTCGTCTTGCTCCGTTCACCACCAGACACATTTTCTTCGCTTCTTTATACACTGTGAAGAAAGAAGAATTAATGGCTCGCCCGAATTGTTGACGATTGCTCTCAGCGACCGGGAGTGCAAGTTGTTCGACTGTCTGTTGTGATTGCAGCTTCTCGACGTCGAACCTTCCATGTATTTGTTGACGTGCGTGGTCCGAGTCGAAATTAGGCTTTGCTTGATTCGAAGCTTAAATTAACAATTGCAACGAGATACAGTGGTGACTAGTTCAATATTCATACTCAATGGTTTTCAGAAAAACTTATTTAAAGTCTTACCATTCACGAAAGTTCTAGAGCGACCGATAACCTTTTGCTAATTATAGAAAACCTCGAAAAATATTTATCGGATGTACAAAACTTTCATCTCTCATTGGAAGTGATTGAAGCAATTGCTAAACGTCAAAACCTCCTGAACTTTTGCAGTTGACAGAGTGACGTTAAGCAATTGTGGGATGGCCAGATTGAAATCTTACCAAAAAATATGAAAACGGAAGTATTAATTGACTCGTTCCAGACCACAAATGAAAAATGAAAATTAAGGAAAACCAAAAATTTTATATTTTCAATGGAAAATTATTAAAAGCACTTAATAATTGCGAGCTAACAAGCCTTAGTACCTTTATTAAAAATTGAAAGTTCAAAAGTCGGTTGTTTTAATATACTATAAATATAATTTCAATATATACATATATTAAATGACCACTATACGATTAGAATTCGAAATAAATGCTGCGAGTTTCATTTTAAATGTCCAATAATGTATTTTTTTCGGTCTCGGAAAATATTATAAAAACGCTAACTTTGAGACGCTTTCACACTGGAATAAGTTGGGCATATTTAGTACAAAAAAATAAAGCTAAACCAAGGCAAAGATTCTTTGACCAAGGCGCTCACCCTATTCCTTCATTGCTCCGTTAATGGAGAACCTTGAGTAAAATGGCTCTTTGTGTCTACAAAACATTTTATGTGATTTTTTTTGTTTTTGTAGTTGTAATGTTTTTACTGTTTTCGGTAATTCCTTTTGTAATTGCTGCTTTGTGTGGATGACGGCCGAAATCGCTCGCTTAGGTCTTTAAAATGTGGCATAATTAATTATCTTTTTATATGCCTGCTTGAGTGCGCCACAGTTGCTGTTACCAACGCCTCTATTATACAAATATAAGTGCGCGTACACCCCCTCTGCACACTTGCCACACAACATCACACTTAAGCGTATTTTATTACAAAGTTCTGGCTGTGCATTTACTCAAGTACCACCGGCAATTCGTTCTTCAGCAAGTTAGTGTGCATGTGTTTGGAATTGCTTTGTCCGCTGGTGGTTGCTGCTTAACCGAAAGAATTTTTTAAAATATTTCAGGGGAAAATATGTATTTATTCATGAAATCGTTTTGTATAAATTAACGGACGGATATGCAATCAAAATTGTGGGAATGTTTTGCTTTTTTCTCCACTATCAACCACACAACTATACATAAGAGTGGGGAAGAAGACTCTTTCTCGTTGCCATTGTGTTCATTGTTTATTTTGATTCTTTATACCCTGAACAGGGTATATTAAGTTTGTCACGAAGTTTGTAACACCCAGAAGGAATCGTCGGAGACCCTATAAAGTATATATATAAATGATCAGTATGTCGAGCTGAGTCGATTTAGCCATGTCCGTCTGTCTGTCCGTCTGTCCGTCTGTCCGTCTGTCCGTCTGTCTGTATATATACGAACTAGTCCCTCAGTTTTTAAGATATCGTTTTGAAATTTTGCAAACGTCATTTTCTCTTCAAGAAGCTGCACATTTGTCGGAACGGCCGATATCGGACCACTATAGCATATAGCTGCCGTACAAACTGAACGATCGGAATCAAGTTCTTATATGGAAAACTTTCACATTTGACAAGATATATTCACGAAATTTGGTATATATTATTTTCTAAGGCAACAATGTAATCTCCAAAGAAATTGTTCAGATCGGTTGACTATAGCATATAGCTGCCATACAAACTGAACGATCGGAATCAAGTTCTTGAATGGACAACTTTCACATTTGACAAGATATCTTCACGAAATTTGGTATATACTATTTTCTAAGGCAACAATGTAATCTCCGAAGAAATTGTTCAGATCGGTTGACTATAGCATATAGCTGCCATACAAACTGAACGATCTGAATCAAGTTCTTGTACGGACAACTTTCACATTTGGCAAGATATATTCACGAAATTTGGTATATATTATTTTATAAGGCAACAATGTAATCTCCGAAGAAATTGTTCAGATCGGTTGACTATAACATATAGCTTCCATACAAAGTGAACAAATAGTTACTAACAGAAATGCACCTGTGAAGGGTATTTAGCTTCGGTGAAACCGAAGTTAACGTTTTTTCTTGTTTTTAAATATCTTCCTGTAAAATAATTACTTACATATTATATATAAGTAATTTGGGTACGATGAAGATACTATGAAGGAGCTAAAGATATGATGAAAATATGTAAGTATGTAGCTTGGTATATACATAAAAATGTATGTACTAGGAGTATATATCATCGCGTTGTGAGGCCAACGAAGTAAACGTAATAAAACACTAAATACTATCAATTCACCGAATTGATCTGCGCCAGAAATCAGTTCATTTCTGCGTTCGGACAGAGTTTATTACTGTTGAAAATGGGAGTAGTCAAATCAACATTTATAAAGCAATACTATACTTTTTGTATGTCGCAAAAGTAATTTCTTTACCGGGTTTCCACAAAAAATTAGATTTTGACGACACAGTAGAAAACAAACAAATCTAGTTCGATAGTTCAATAAAATAATACTGTAATACAATTTACACTTGTGCCAACGTTTTGTCTGGTGGTTGCGGCACGATATTAGTTGAAAATTTAGCGAAAAACTCGCGAAGAATCAACACAGTATGTGGTGGTGCATTATCGTGGTGTAAAAACCAAGAGTTGTCAGCCCATCATTCCGGCTTCTTTTTACGAATAAATTTATGCAAACGACGCATAACACTCAAAAAGTATTCTTTGTGGACAGTTTGGCCGTTGGGAATGAATTCGGAGTACACCACACCGAAGAAAACTGTCAACAAAGCCTTTATTTATGACCTGCTTTGACCATATTTTTTCGGCTTCGGCCGATTGATCGTCTGTTTCCGGGTCGTAAGCATAGATCTAAGACTCATCGTAATAATACGATGATATCCTGGTAGTCCGAAAGCATTGTTTATCGACGGTATGGTAGGATAGGAGGATAGGTCACAGATCAATCCAAATCAGTTGTTGTTCCGGAAACTAATGATGCTATGCACAAACAAATATTGCCTGACTAGCATTATTTCAATATTGCAGGAACATTTTATTATAATTATTTTTCACGTTGGATCCCACATAATTTGTCTTTTGCTCAAAAACAAGTTCGTGTCGATTGGTCGGGAGAAAAAGTTAAAAAACTACGATAGCTTCAATAGTTTCGAAATACATCTATGAAGTCGTTAAATATGATATTGATATCATTGGGCTTAGCAACCGCGCCGTTAGTTTTAGTAGATAAGCAAAGCAAATATGTCTGGTAGTGAACGAGAGCAAGACGAAATATGCATCTCCTGTCATCAAGCAAACAGTCGTCGCTCTCGCAACTTGGCTCCCACGTCACTGTTGACAGTCATAACTTCGAAGTCGAAGATAATTTCATCTGTCTTGGAACCGCGTATTAAAAGCAAGAGCAATGTCAGCCTCGAAATTCAACGCAGAATAACTCTTGCTAACAGGTGCTACTTTGGACTGAATCGATTTCGGGAGAAAGGTTCTGCAGAAGATTTATGGTTCTTTGCGCATTGGCCACGTCGAATATCGCGTTCGATGGAACGAAGTGCTGTATGAGATACGAGGTATGACAATTAAGTAATGAGACTGATTCAAAAAAACCGTATATTTGAAAATTATTCTACCTTTCAAGGTCACAGGTTTACCACAAACGCGGCAATAAAATCAGTCTCATTATTTAATTGTCAAACCTCGTATACGACGACATTGACAAAGTTCAGCGAATTAAAAAGCAGCGGCTACGCTGGCTAAGTCATGTTGCCCGCATGGATGGGTCCCCCGCCGGGGCAAGCAGAAGAAGAGTAAGTCCTCTACTCTGTTGGAGAGATGAGGAAATCCTGAAATCAAGGAATCATGAAAAAAACGTTTTTCCAAGTTTTGACGCGCTTAAATAATAACTGATTGGGCTGATTGAACTGATTGAACTGAGCGGCAACCATTTAATTGGCTGTAACTTGAAAACTATTTGAGACATCGATTAGAGATATAAGAATGTTATTTTTAAATAAATTATTAAACTACAGAAATATAAAAAACTATTTTTCAAACTTTTTTTCGGCATTTTGGGCGATATTTTCATCGATATCTGGGAAAGTAATGAAATTTGTTTTGTCTTCTCTAACATTTACAAGTTCTTAATATACCTACTTTCGTTATTTAAGAAATGTGAAATATTTGCCCCAAATTGCATTTTAAAATGAACATCATTACAATTACGATTTGTGATCAATGTTAGAGTAACAACAACCACTCAATTGTACCTGTCTCATTTAACAAAAGAAAAAACAAACCACCAACAAGTAAAACAACAATAGCAACACTGTTGTTACCAGTTGCTTAACTGGAAGCACAGCAGAAAGTGCCAGAGCGATGTCGTATGGGGAGCAAGAAAGAATTGTAATCCCAAAGCAGCAGCCAAACCACCAGCCGATGACATGGCACAGCGGCGCAGCAGCATATCAATCCAGCACATACTTTGGTATACTCGTAACAGAATAAGAATGCAGCACGATTACGGCAAGAAGGCACGTTTCCAGTTTGGTTGTACAAATTTCTTTACAACTTGACATCTGTCAAATTGTGGACATAAAATGTCAGTGACAAATAGCGGCAGCCAACTAGAACCGAAATTGACAAGACAAAAAACGATTTGATTTAGACACATGTGTATGTATGTATGTATTTCTGTACTATATTCATACTTATATAATATATAATACATGCATCCATATGCGTTTTGAGTATTTTATAAGACTCTTCTGCACATCATTATTTCATTGTGTTAAGAATGAATTTCAAGTATGTAAATAAAAAATAATGCAATTTTCTAAAAGAATCAATCAAAATTTAATTATAATGCGATTATAATTTTAGGTATGTATAATATTTCATTAGAACATTTATTTTGTATGAAACGTTGAAGAATAATTGTGACTAGGGCCATTCCGTACAATTACTTCTTATTAGAGTTGTGGTAACTTTAATCGGTACTAAGCTAAGTACTACTGCGCCCAAAAAATAAGATGACATTGTATTTATTTTGAAAATTCTTTATTTATTCTTCCAAATCAATTTCATCCCCATCAAAGTAATCCCCTCCCGATGCAATGCACTTATGCTAACGGATTTTCCAATCTTCGAAACACTGGTTGCAGTCACTTTCCGGGATGGACTTCAGTTCCGTCTTCGCTGCAGCTTGAATCTCCTCTATCGTATAAATACGGTGTCCCCGGAGCGGTCTTTTGAGCTTGGTGAACAGCCAGAAGTCGCACGGCGCCAGATCAGGTGAATACGGTATTGCGGAACGATTGTGTTGAGTTTTTGGCGAAGTGATCACGAATTACGAGGGCAGTATGGGATGGTGCATCATCGTGGTGTAAAACCTAAGTATGGTGTTTCCACAATTCCGGCCTTTTTAGGCGGATAGCGTTACGCAAACGAAGCATAACGTTCAAATAATATTCTTTGTAGACTCTTTGGCCGGTTGGAAGGAATTCATAATGCACAACACTACGATAATCGAAGAAAACAGTCAACATGACCTTGATTTTTGAGCGACTTTGGCGCAATTTTTTTGTTCTCGGCTCTCTTTTGGCATGATATTCGCTCGATTGATCGATTATTTCGGAGTCGTTAGCATAGATCCAAGTCTCATCGCCAGTTATAATGCATTTCATGATACCCTGGTAGTCGGAAAGCATCGTTTTACACACTTCAATGCGACGCCTTTTTTCCAAAAAATTCAATGCTTTTGCAGTCGAGATTTGACGCGCTTGAGGCCCAAAACATCCTTCAAAATGGTATTGGCTGAGCCTTTCGATATGCCAACTTCATCAACAAGGTCTCTAATTGTTAATCGACGATTTTTCAACACCAAATCTTTGATTTGTTGAACGTGAGCTTCGTCGGTTGAGGTTGCTGGTCGCCCTGGACGCTCTTCGTCTTCGACACGTTCACGGCCAGCTTGGAACTCACTATACCACTTGTAAACATTGTTTTTAGACATAGCCTCATCACCAAAGGCTTTCTGCACCATCCTTAACGTATCCGCAGCAGAAAATTGATTCCGTAAACAAAATTTAATGCAAATTCTTTGCTCAACAAATTTCGACATCGCCAAAAACGAAAAACTCACTTTTAGCAGCTCACAAAACGACACGTATCTCAAACACTAAAGAATATTTTGATATGAAATTTGACATAAATGTGACTGAACCTAAAAAAAAATAACTCGCCAAACCCTTCGACGCGCGCAGTTTAAATTCAAATGTCACCTTATTTTTTGGTGGTAGTATGTAGATATAGAAAACAGTAAAAAAACTATTCAAGAATCGAAAAGTACTACTGTTCCGAAACAAAAAAAAAAATTGTACACTAAATATCCATTAGAAATTTTAGATATCATAAAGGAAAAGAGAAAACTTCCTAAAAATCACGCGCTTTGCTCAATATAAAATAGAACTAAACAGTTTAACTAAGCTTCTTACACCAAAATAAAGTCATTTACAAATCAAAATATTGAGAAATTAACGCCAAACAAAAATACAGATTATTCCCTTTAGAAAGCTGTAAAAAATGTTTGGAAATATTGTCGAATAGATCCCTCAGAAGTCAAACGGATCCTGGGCCAAAAGCGACGAAGAAAAAGTGGAAACTAACTAAAACATTTAGTCTTTTTGAGTTCCATGGTACTTTACCGCCGCTGGAAGCTACGCAATATGTTGGTGAATTCCAACCAGTATCAAACAAAGAAGTGAAAAATATTATTAAAGCTAGATTTAAACCAAAAAAGGCTCTCGGCTTCGACATGGTGACTGCTGATGTAATAAAAAATGTAACGCGAAAACCTTTAGCAAAGCTTAAATCGATAACAAACGCTTGCTTAAGTCTCAGATACGTCCCATTGTCGTGGAAGGTACATGAAATCATTATGGTACGAAAACCAGACAAAAGCGCACATGAGGCCTCGTCTCATCGTCCAATCTCATTGTTGCCTGTTTTGTCCAAGCTACTTGAAACTGTAATTATAAGGAGACTTCAGAACATAATTGAAGAAATGGCAATTGTTTGGATTTAGATCTCAACATTCAATAATCGATCAAGTTCATCGAATAACAAGATTTATAGAAGAGGCGACGGAAATAATCAAAATTACACAGCTGTTTTTCTTGACAGTGTTCGATAAAGCATGGCACCTCTTACCTGAGCTACCGCTACTTCATAATCAAGCAATGACAATCATATACGTTACAGCAAATAAAAATAGATGTACGTAGAGAGAGTGTTCTGTACCATTCTTATACATTTTGTTTACCAGCGATATGCCTACGCCGCCAAACTGCACAATCGCCACATTTGCAGATGATACCTGAATCATTTCAACCGGTAAAAATGAAGCTGAGTTGTTGAACAAAATGCAGTCTTCAATCAACCAAATTGTAGAATGGGCACAAAAATGATACATTACCCTAAACGAGTTGAACTCTATTCATATAAACTTTATTAAAAAAAGTGATACGTATATCCCCTTATATATTGGAAATGAAATAATTCCACTCTCAAAGTTGAAGTGGAACGAGCATATAGCAAATAAAGAAAAGTTGCAGAACTAAAATTAAAGTGCGTTTAAAATAAACTGGTTAATAGGCAAGAAATCACCCTTAACAACTTCAAATAAAATCGAAAAACGGAACTCAACTATGAAAATGCGCTGCGCCGTCGTACATCGAAGCCTGACAACTGGGAGAGACTAAAAATAGCAGGCGCAGACTAAACCAACCAACGTTTCATGACCCTTGAAGCAAATAACAAATATTATAATATTTAGTTTTTAAAACAAGTTTATTTTTTGAAAAAAGCTTTTCAGTAGAGCTTTTATTGTTTTACCTTAGAAATTGAGAAAAGTATTGCTTGTTAGTTTACATTTGTCACTAGTTGGAATTTGAATGAAATGTAAAATCATAACTTGAATACGTTTCAATGAAAAAAAAAATGATGAGTCATCCACCGTATAGTCCTGACTTAGGACTGAATGTCTTATTTTTATTACAGTACGAAAAAAATCGTATAAACACTTCAACGTTTTTCGACACCTGAAGAGGCAGTTGATGCGACGCATAATTTACTGTATCTGGAGGAAACTCAATCACATTGGCAAAAGTGAATCGACAATTTGCTCAAACTCTTGCAAAAGTATATAAATGGTAATGTAAAATATTTTTTAACATAAAGTGATTTTTGATGATCAGTAGTTATTTTTGCTCTCTAATCACGGAATATAAAAGGCAACCTACGTCTCTACATACATATGTATGTACAAGTCAATCCTATAACGCACATTATTATTGGTTTTACCAAATTCGTAGTGATCGATGATTCCCACAAATCGACGCAAATCTCGTATGTCATTTGATCAGTGACAGAATGTCCTTTGAAAGTTAGTAGTTGCTTCATAGGACTTCGAGTGAAATTCCTAAAAGAAAGCATGGGAAATTCTTCATTTAATCATCCCGCTTATATGAAAAACAAGTAAATTTTTTCCTAGGTTGGTACAACTGTGCTTAATTATGCTGCCAAAAATTAGCGCGATATGTCAACCAGTATGTTTACAGCAGATTCTTATGTCAGTAGTTCTCAGCTCTCGCGTCGAATTTGTTTTGATGTCTTCAATTAACTCAAAACGATTTCGCCGGAGCGGTTCTTTGAGTTACCAGAATAACAAGAAGTCACATGGAGCTAAATCAGTTGAATACGGTGTTTACTCAATGATACTGGTATTTGTTGAGTGTTTAGCCAAAATTTAGCACAAATAGGTTAAATTAAAAAATTTTGTAAAATTCGACAAACAATAATTTTTGCTTCGAAATGACGGTTGAAACATATTGAAGAGCGTCTTTGGAGGGCTAAAGTGGGTTAGGTTTCATTCACAATAAATATTCAATTCATTAATAAAACATGTAATTTGCGCTTTGTAGAAACATAAATTCAGGGCCGGAATTAAATTTTTGCCGCTCTTGGCCAGTGGAAAAAAGGCCGCCCTGTCACTGAAACTTCACTCAAAATTATTTAGATTTGATATTATGTTTTTAAAAAATTGAAATATTTGATAATAAAAAAATTTATTATATAGTATATATAATACTTCAGTATAATATAAAAAATATAGGCTCTTGTTCTTAAAACTACAAATTTTGCACTGAGCTTGACTTTTAATTGTATTACAATAATTTTTTCACAGGCAAACACGCCTGACTTTTTGAATTGCAAATTGGTTGATTAAATCTTCGCAATCTAAACGTTGAAGTACATCTGATTCGATGCATAGAATAGCTAAGCTGTTGAGCCTATTTGCACTCATTGTAGAACGTAAGTAGTTTTTAACTCTTTTCAAACAAGAAAACGATCGTTAAGGTTGGTATCCAGCTCTCAAGTAATTGCTCAAGAAAAAAATACATTTTTTCTCAAGTAATTTTGACAGCTGGTTACGCATTGTAAATGATCCACATTAGAAGAGCAAGAGAGAATAAACAAAGACAATAAACTTTGTGCCTAATTTGTATGTATGTATGTGTGTAGTAACATAAATATTTTCCTTGCGATTTAAGGAATGTTGTTGATGATTGAAAAGTTTTATACAACATTTCAAAATGAAATATACTTCATAATAGTGACTTAAACTAATTTAGGACGAATTTAATGATTACTTTGAATTTCCTCCAAGAAACAATTGTTGATTTGATGTTTCTTCGCAAAACCAGGTTTGGCATATTCGCATTTTATTGAAAAAAAGTATTAAAAATTAGTACTAGATTACTTTAGAGCTGCATACTAGCACAAGTAAATTTATCGCAGGAAAGTTTATTGTTCGTTTCTTTATAAATATGAAGTTTTTACATTTCTTGAGAGCTGGACACTAAGCTTAAAGTAATAAATATTCGATATGCAATTTCTACGTTCGGAAACTCTGTATAAAGGTCGTTTGCACGCAAATGTTTCAGAACATCGGAAGGTGAATTTTGTTCCATCTTTTTTTCAGTGCAATTGGCATGGAAGTGCACAAATTCGTTCTCCAATGAGGACTCAAGATATGAAGAATAAACATTTTGTAAACGTTTAGCTCGGTTACGAATCTCTCTATTACCAAATTGCCAAATTCAATAATAACTGAGAACTTTTCATGAATCTTTTCAAATGCAACACATCTTTTTCGCAATTCAGAATCTAGATTGTCAAGAATGACATTAAAAGTGTTGACTCTAAAGTGGTCTCGACTTGACAGTTGTACATCTCCATCATGTGATTCATTAGCATGTATTTTTCTCTATTTTTTTCAAGAAACTGTCGTTTTATATTCTTTTATCTCTGAAATATTTAAAGCAGTTTTTTTCTTACATTTCGAATTCAATTCTTGTATCAGCAACAACTTTGACCAAACCACGATAATCGTCGATCACGTCAGCAATGCTACAATCAACTTTCTGCAATCTTTGACTAACAGCATTGAATTGTGAGAGTAAAAAATGCCAAAGTATCTGCATAAATGCTGTTCCAATTCGCTCCAATTGAATTCGTCAACCTTTAGCTTCTTGTCTTGCAATTGCATTTTCTTCCATATTTTCTTCAATATTCAATCTTCTCGATTATTTCGTCGAAATGTTGATTAAGTACATGAACAGCTTCATAACGAGCTGACCATTTGGTTGCAGATAAAGATTGTAACGCAATTCTTTTTCCAGTATGAAATTGTAAAACTTCCCAGCGGTGCGTCGATGCAGTGAAGCAGTTATATAAAGTTTGTACAGTATTAAACATTGAAGCAGCTTCTGGCGCGCATTCTACTGCGTGAACTCCAACTAAATTCAAAGAATGAGCAGCACAAGGAGCATGTTCTGCAAGACCATTAATTTCATGAATTCTTGCCTGTAAACCTGAATAAATTCCTGATACATTGTTAACGTTATCATATGACTGACCTCAACAGTCGGTGAGATCAAGATAAAAAAAAACTCGTGAATCGATAATAATAATAAAATAGCATAATTCTTCTCATTTAATACTGAAAATGCTCAGTTCTGCTATTTTCCTGCACCTGATGTTAAGTGGTGAAACACGCTAATAATTTTTTGTGTTGAAACACGCTCATCCAGAACAGTAAATATCCCAAAATTGAAATATCCCTAAATTTTCGACATCGTGAACCTTCTCCATAAATATACGTTCTCTGCTATTACTTTTATAAAATAATTTCGATGTTTCCCATCTGCCTGCTGTTAACTGACAGCTAACTTTTTTTTCTACTTTCCAAATTTTGCCACCCTAGAAGATTTGCCGCCCTGGGCACTAGCCCCGACTCCCCCTGGTGTAAATCCACCACTGCATAAATTGATCCCGGATTTCGTACAGAAAGTGTGCGTTTACAATTTTTTGCATAATTTGCAAACAGTTTTTGTACCTCGTGCAGTAATATGACTCATCATTGGTCAAATATAATACTCACCAACGGTAAAACTGAAAACCGTGCTCATTATGTTGGAGCATATATCAGAAATTTGGATGATTTTATCGAAGGAAGGAAAAATTGTAGGAAATTAAATTACGCTCACGTCATAAAATTGCTTTATTTCAGAGATATAAGCAAAAAAATTTGTATAAAGTCTTTAATCAAGATTTGGGTACAAAAATTTCATTAAAATTTTATTGATTTTTCTTATAATTAAATCACTGGTTTTTTTGATAAATCTACCCGTTTATTTAATTTAAAGAGGAAGTATTTAAAATCAAAATTGAGGCAAAGGGAGACGGTCTTAAGAAAAAACTGTGCATATCTGGTTTAAACCTTGATCTTCACTCAATTCATTTGAATCCAATCTAATCACTCATAATTTTAAGATTTATAGCTTTTGTCGTTTATTTTGGCTATGAGAATGGTAAATATGATAACGAGTGGATGTGTTCCAATAAAAACGTTATTTTTTATTTATTATTTTATTATTAGATGTAAAATAGTAATACAATTATTATTTTACATTTTGATTGGAAAGAAGCACTAGCTACTGAGGCTTTCGGCTTACCTAATTTTTTACAATACTTTACTATACTTACTTTTAATTACTTATACTTAATAGTGATAATTGAACTAGGGTGAAGTATACTCGTACATGTTGCTATTTGAATTATATAAGATGTTTAATTTTACATTTTAATAAAAATTTATTTATAAGTCTTATGTTAGCAGCATTGGTGTTTTTTAGTAATTGTTTTGGATCTATTGTGCCAAAAGTGGTGAGTCTGTGTGCAGCAAGTGCAGGGCAACTTAGAAAAATGTGATCCACTGATGTAGCGTTTGTATTGCATAGGAGGCATGGTGGTGGATTCGTACCCTTGAGGAGGTGTTCGTGTGTCAAAACTGTGTGTCCGATGCGAAGACGGGTGAAAGTTTGGGCATCGTGGTAGGAGCATGTAATAGGAAAGGTTGGTTTAACACCTGCTGGATTGATGGTCGCATAATAGTGATTCTGAGGTTGTATTGTGCCTTTCATTACTTTGACGAAATCTAGACCTAGGCGGAGTATGTCCGACTTATCTAAATAAGGGTATACGTGTAGAGGTTCTTTTGTGGCTAGTCTGGCTCTGGCATCTGCTTCTTCGTTGCCAGGTAATCCGACGTGGCCTGGTACCCACATTATTTTAATTTGATGCTCCTTTTTGATTAACAGATCTCTTGTAGTTGAAATAATTATGTTGTGATTATTTACATTTTGAATGGCTGAAACTACCGACTTGCTATCTGTACAAATGAGGTATTTGTGGTTGCTTTTTACTGCGTATGACACGGCTTCAAGAATTGCTGACGCTTCTGCAGAGAATACTGAGCTGCAGGGGTGAAGTATACTAGAATATATGGTAGAACCATCTTCTTTTACCACTGCAAAAGCTGTTGCATGTTCCGTTTTTGAACCGTCTGTATATAAACATGTCCACGAACTCGACACAAGTGGACGAGTTGCTTCATAGAAAAGTTGGTGGTAGGTAGATGCGTTAGTTGAGTTCCTCGGGTATTGCATGAGGTTAGTAACAAACGAAGATTTACTCAGGAGCCATGGCGGCGATGCGCTGTTTGTAGCTAATTGAAGGCGAGTAGTGAGATCAATTTCTTTTGCTAGATTCAAACATCTCATTATCCCCGATTCGATGCTGAAACTGCGTTTGTAGTTGACCACCTTTTTTATAGTTCCGTACAAAATTTTGTTCTTACAGTATAGCAGTTTAGGAAAAAGTCGGATATAGTTTTGTAACACCCTCTCCTCGATTGAAGGAACGCCGGCTTCCGAAAGCAAAGAACTTATAGGTGACGTCGGAAATGCACGAAGACTTCGCGAATGGCCATATGGTAGGGACCGGATATAAGCTTGATGTTGCTTTTGGCACAATTACCGTAAACTGGAAGACCGTAGTCAATTTTTGATAATATAATAGATTTAGTGATGTTTACGAGGGTGGTACTATGAATTAAACTATGTTTGGATGATAGATACTTTACAATATTCAAACGAGAAATTAAACAGTTTCTAATATAGTTACAGTGCACTTTAAAAGTGTGTATTCTATCAAAGAATACCCCAAAGTATTTTAAGTCTATCGACAGTTTCAATAATTGTATTATTGAAACTAAAATTTATACTGTTACAACTAAGTTTTTTGCACATGTGGAATATCTTACACTTTTTGAATGATAATTGGGCTCCTGATAGTTCAGACCAGTCTAAGATATCGGAGAGTATCTCGGAAAAGTGGTTTTTTACAATGTTTAAATCTTTTATCTTAGTAAATATAAGAACATCATCAGCATACACTATATGATCAATATGATTATACTTATTCAAAATGTTACTGAAAGCATTGAAAGCTATAATAAACAGCGTTACGGAAAGGGGCGATCCTTGTGGGCTGCCGTTAGTAAAATTAAAAATCTTAGAATATATGTTGTTAGTTTTGGCTCTTAGTCTTCGGTTCTTTAAAAAAATCTTTAATGAAATTAAAAATTTTTTTCCCGACCTTCCATTTTGTTAGTTGTTCTAATACTACGTGCGCCCCTACTCGATCAAATGCTTTTTCGAAGTCTAGGCTTAAGACTGAGATATGGTTTTTCGTAGATAGTGCAATCGAAGCGTTATGATCGAAGTAAAGAAGGGCATCCATGGTACTATGTCCATTTTTGAAGGCGACTTTGTGTTGGCTGATTAGATTATTTTTTAGAGCGAGCCACATAATGCGTTTGGAAATAATTTTTTCGATCACCTTTCCCATACAGGGAATTAAGGATACGGGTCTGTAGCTTGGATGTAATGGATGTATTTGGCTTGTTAGGCTTGAGAATAGGAACGACTGTGACCGTTTTCCAAGTTTGTGGATACACACCCTTATCGAAAATGTTGTTATAAAGGTTCAAGAGCCTAGATTTAAGTCCGACTGGAAGATTTTTTAACATGTCGTAAGAAATCCGGTCAAAGCCAGGGGTTTTACCTTTCATAGAGGTGAGTGTTGAATTAAGCTCATCGTATGTTATTGGGAATTCTAGTGTTTTTGCTGTGGGAGATGGTTTACAATGGTAGGTTGAGTTAAAATATCTCAGTTTTTCGGATACGAAACGTTGGTGAAAGTTTGTGTCGCTGGAGTATTGGGACCAATTTGAGGCAAAACGATTCGCAATTTCGAATGGGTGAGAAATAGAGTTGCCATTTTCCACCAAAAGTTTAATTTGGGATGGGGTGTAGGGTCCTACAAGCATTTTGATATTGGGCCAAATTTGTTTTGGATTACTAGATGGATTTATATTATTAGTTAAATTTTTAAAGTTTGAGCGCTTAGCTTCTTTCAATTTTCTCCCAAAGGTGGCATTGGCTTTTTTGTAACTGATGAGATTAGCTGTAGACCGATTTCTCTTGAACATTTCCTAAGCATTTTGCTTAATATTTCTAAAATTTTGAAGATCTGGGTTCCACCATGGGACAACTTTCCTAACAGGGCGCCTAGTGGTTTGGGGGATGGCATAATGGGCAGCTGAGCGTATACATTTTTGGATAGAAGAGGCTTCTTTGTTTATGTTGATGCTGGTTGGATGTTGTAGGTTTAGCTGCGACGCCAAATATTGGTATTTTCGCCAATCAGCTCTTTCCAAAATGAACTTCGGTTTTGGGGGGGTTTTAACGTTAGGTTGTTGTGGAGGAAAAGCTGTGAGAATAGGGAAGTGGTCGCTACAATAGAGATCTTGAAGAGTTTTGCTGGAAAGTTTGGGTGCCAATGAGGCAGAGCTGGCAATAACATCGATATGGGTAAGAGTTTGATGCGTGGATAAGTGAGTTGGTTGACCGTCATTCAAAACGACTAGATTGTTGTATAAAATTACGTCTTCAACAGATTTGCCCCTTTTGTTGACGGTGGGTGAGCCCCACATAGGGCTCCAAGCATTTAAATCTCCCCTCAGAATGATTGGCGTACTGTAACTGTTCAAAATGTTATTAATATCTCGAGCAGTGAAATGCTGCTGAGGTGGAATGTACATTGAGATAATGGTGAATTTGTAGCTTAAATTTACTTCGATTACTATAGAGGAAATATCTGAGTTGACAGCAATAAGTTTGTGAGGGATTGACTTTTTAATAAGTACACCTATACCTTGCTTTTTGTTAGTGTTGGAAGGCAGGTTGTGAAGGTAGCTGTGATATTGTTTAGGGGCCTGGGCGTATTTATTGAATGCCACATGAGTTTCTGCAAGAGATATCAAGGATGGGTTATATTCTTTAATTAGAATTTGAAGGTGATCGTAATTATTGTAATAGCCTTTGATGTTCCACTGTAAGATGGAGAACATTTTGGTGAGAACTTAAAGAGCTAAAGCTATTTATTTATTTATTTTTTTCTATTGAGTTAGTCATATCAGTATTGGGTGCTAAAGAAGAGTTTAATTGTAGAATTGAGTTGTTGAGAAATTCGGAGGGAAAGAAGCTAGAATGGGTTAAATTAATTTCTGTCGGTGAGTTTAAAGTTGTGTTTGGTTGAGTAGAAGAGGTTTCGTGAGTGTTGGTTTCTGAGTAAGTTCTTAGTAAATTATTATCTGAGATCGTTTGTGTGAAGTTTGAGTGCGGAGAGAGGCTTGTTTGTGATCTTAGGCTTGAATTGATGTTGGTAGGGGGGTGTTCATTAAAACTGGTTTTTGAGTGATTTATTGGCGGAGTAATTTCTATGGTCGTTGGTGTGGGGTTTGAGTTAGAAGTGAAAGAGGAGGTAGAAGGAACTGATGATTGTAATTCAGCTTTTTGTTGTGGATATGTAATTTTTGGAGTTTTGACAGGTTGCTTGACATTTATTTCTTTACTTTTTTCTTGTACATGCGTTTCTTTGAGAATGGTAGAAAATGAATTAGAAGAGGTGATCGGTAAAGGTGTTATATTACTTTCGTTATAAAATTTTATTGCATCGCGCATAGTGCATTTTCTTTCGGTTTTGATGCGTAATATTTCTTTTGATTGGGTGTATTTAGGGCATGAATTTGACGAGGAGGGGGGATCATTTGCGCAGTTAACGCAGTATTTACGTGTGCAAGCTTCGGGGTCATGCGGGGGGAGGCCAGAAGTGTCGCAAATGAAGGCATTATTGCAGCGTTTGGTTGTATGACCAAGCTTTTGACATTTTTTGCATCTCATTGGATTGGGTATGTACAACCTAACACGCGCTGAATGCCACGAGACTTGGACAGAGCTCGGAAGGTGGTAGCGGTCAAATGTTAACAGGCATACACCAGTTGGTTGGGGTTTATTATTTTTTAATTTGGTAAATTTGAAAACTGCGATCACACCTTGATCACTTAAGTTATCAATAATTTCTTCTTCGGCTATGTCATTGAGGCATGGAGCAAAGATTGTCCCTCTCGTAGAGTTTAGGTTGGTGTGATATTTCACTTCTACATCACAGAGCCCTGCTAATCTTTTGGTATCAAGGAATTTTTTTGCGATCGTGGTGTTTTTGACTAGAAGCAGGAGGCTGCCGTCACGTAATTCAGATATAGACACGATGTCATTGCAAATCACTTGTAGAGATTTTTGCACTGCAAAACACGAGAATTTCGTTTGGGGTTTGTTGGGTTCAAGTGAAGATATCACCAAATATTTTGGGTTTTCTTTTTGTATTTTTGGTAACTCGGGAAAAACGTTTAATTGGGTTTTAGTTGGTTTTTTCCTTTTTGGTTGGGGGCTAACAGCAAGCGGAGCAAATCTGTTATCCCCTAAAAAGGGGGGCCCAGGGGCCATTGTGTATCACTTTGTCACTCACTGAATCAAAATATTATTTAATACGAAACGAAAAATAAATTGAAATCACTGAAATAAGAATGGCGAACACAAAGCTACGCTAAACTCAGGCAAAAAAGGAAAGTCACAGAGAGAAAAACTACGTGCACACACGAAGAATGATAGTCAGTGACTGATAAAAACGTTAGAGTGCATTGGTCAGAAAGAATACAGCATTGTGTACAAGTACTATGAAAGTTTGACAGTTGTTTTGTTATTTTTATAAAGGGTGATTTTTTAAGAGCTTGATAACTTTTTTAAAAAAAAAAACGCATAAAATTTGCAAAATCTCATCGGTTCTTTATTTGAAACGTTAGATTGGTTCATGACATTTATTTTTTGAAGATAATTTCATTTAAATGTTGACCGCGGCTGCGTCTTAGGTGGTCCATTCGGAAAGCCCAAATTTTTGGGGCAACTTTTTCGAGCATTTCGGCCGGAATAGCCCGAATTTCTTCGGAAATGTTGTCTTCCAAAGCTGGAATAGTTGCTGGCTTATTTCTGTAGACTTTAGACTTGACGTAGCCCCACAAAAAATAGTCTAAAGGCGTTAAATCGCATGATCTTGGTGGCCAACTTACGGGTCCATTTCTTGAGATGAATTGTTGTCCGAAGTTTTCCCTCAAAATGGCCATAGAATCGCGAGCTGTGTGGCATGTAGCGCCATCTTGTTGAAACCACATGTCAACCAAGTTCAGTTCTTCCATTTTTGGCAACAAAAAGTTTGTTAGCATCGAACGATAGCGATCGCCATTCACCGTAACGTTGCGTCCAACAGCATCTTTGAAAAAATACGGTCCAATGATTCCACCAGCGTACAAACCACACCAAACAGTGCATTTTTCGGGATGCATGGGCAGTTCTTGAACGGCTTCTGGTTGCTCTTCACCCCAAATGCGGCAATTTTGCTTATTTACGTAGCCATTCAACCAGAAATGAGCCTCATCGCTCATCGGACACGGACGCGAAACACATTTCGAACCGAACACTGATTTTGGTAATAAAATTCAATGATTTGCAAGCGTTGCTCGTTAGTAAGTCTA
>CM050324.1:2030180-2051565 GCA_027475135.1 Bactrocera correcta
TATATAGTACATATCGTCCCCTCAATATAACAATAGCGTATGTGCTCATACACCATTATTTTTTTATTGCATATTTAGAATCTCCATCACTGATTCTATGTCTGGTCAAAATTTCGTCAAATTCTACTTCCACAAAGTGGGTCAAAATGTCATTGGAAAAAATGGTGTATAATTTCATGTTCAAAAATTTCCTTCAATAAGTGTATAAGCTAATATGCGCTGTTTTGCTTGAAATTGCCACTGCAAAGTTGTTAAAAGAATAATAGTGTATGCGCATTATACTCCATTTTAGCCTGTAGAAATAAATACAATTAATCAAAACTGTAACTCATAAAATAGCTTATAATAATATACACTGTTGTTTGAGAAATAGTTTTATTCCGACTATTTCTATACTCCACATAAGCTGTTTTATTTTCAATACAAATTCGAAAGTTTTATCAGAAATTTACAAGAGTAGTAGCCTATGCGATTTTTACGTTGTTTTGACTACATGAATGCCAAGGAAATATTGTAGTCATTTGAAATTTCAACTTGCAAATTCATTTCGCAGAGAAAGTTTGTTCATTAAAAATATGGATTTTAAACATCTGAGTGAGTATCGTCTTTTATATAATGTAAGTGAAGTAAGTAAGGTAAATATCAACAGGCTGCGACACGAAACCACCAGTCGTTGTGGAAATTGCTCCAAAAACTGATGAGTTTGATTTCGCTGGGGGATTGCCGGACATAGAGATACCTCAAACAGATGATGAGAATGGTACAGACTTTTCTGCAGGATCGTCGGACGAGTATGTCCCCGATTCGGATGATGATGCACTGGCAAATGAATTAGATAATTCAGTGACAAAGACAGCAGATGTAGTTTTAGAAGAAATCGCAGACTGTGGTGATACTTATATCAATAACAAGAATGAAAATGGTTGAAATATACTTACACGAAAGAGAAAGGTGAGTACAGCAAACAGCTTTTGAGAAATATTGTTCCGGTCTAGCCACGTCTAACTCTGAAATATTTCCGATCAATAGATTGAAAGTCATAAATGGGTGCAGAATAAAAGGAAGTATCATCGCAACAAAGGGAACCCGTATGTCACTAAGAGTGGCAAAAGAGTTGAAGAACGTGTTCCGAAACCCATTGACTGTAAGTGCCGCCATAATTGCACAGAAAACTTCTCAGAAGAAGAGCGCATAGAGATCAATGCAGAATATTGGAATTTAGGCGACTATTCGAGGCAGCGACTGTTCCTGGCCAATTGCGTGAAAATTGAGAAGTGCAAAAGGACGTTGACAATTGGATCACGGCGGGCGAACACATTTAATTATACTCTCAAAGCCAAACAGGTATGCAAGAAGTTTTTTTTAAATACTTTGAACTTCTCAGACGGCGCAATATCTGTGTTAGCCAAGAAGATGTGCCAAAATGAATTTACTGATAAGAGGGGTCAACATGGCCACCAGAGAAAATTAGGCGAAGAGACAGTTGCGCTTATCAAACAGCACATCGAGTCATTTCCAGCCGTCGAAAGCCATTACACTCGAGCAAAAAGTCAACGACTTTATCTTGCCTCCGACTTAACAATATCAAAAATGTACGATTTATTCAAAGAACTACACCCGGACGCTATCATTAAAGAAAACGTTTATCGCCGAATATTTTGCATGAGTTATAATTATTCTTTCCACCGTCCAAAAAAGGACACCTGCTTAACATGCGAGAGGTACAAAAACGCTGAGGACAAAGACTCATTTCAGAAATCCTATGATGAACACATCTTAAATAAGACAAAGGCAAGAACTAACAAGCAAACTGACAAGGAATCAGCTAAAAGTAACAGTAATTTAAAAGTTTTTACTTTTTACCTCCAGTCAGTGTTAAGGACTCCTTGAAGCAACGTAAGCACGATGTATTACAGTCGAAAGTTCGCCACGTATAATAACACATTTTACGACATTGCCAGTGGAGAAGGTTACTGTTTTCTATGGGATGAAAAACAGGGTCAACGAGGATCGGGCGAAATTGGGACCACAATATGGAAAATGATGAACTCATTAGACGAATCGGTAACCGATGTTATTCTCTACTCAGACTGCTGCGGGGGACAAAACAGAAACAGGTTCATTGCTACACTATTGATTTATATCAACAATACCTTGAAGCTTAATTCGATAACAATTAAGTACCTCCAAAGCGGACACACACAAATGGAGGCAGATTCGATGCACTCTGTAATAGAACGTGCGAAGAGAAGTATGTATATGCGTTTATTCGCCGGAAGAATGGCCAACTATAATGAGACTGGCAAGACGGAAAAACCCATATGCTGTAGAGAGGCTTCAATACAGTGATATGATTGATCTCAAAGCTATGTTTTCGAGTTTAGGCCCTAGCCTTAAATTACTCCAAGTGAACAAAATTCAACGAAAACAATTATTATACAAGGAGGAATGGGATGGAGACTTGAAAGTAATTGATATTGGAGGAACGCGAAAAACAAAAAAGGTGTTCAACTTTTCGTTTACTGGCAAATACAATAAAGAGCTGCCAATTTGTAATCGAAAGCTGCATGATCTTCAAAATTTGTGCAAAAAGAGTGTAATTCCTCGTGGCTCGCAGTCATTTTTTTTAAACTTACGAGGTGGAAACAAGCGAAATTGTTTAGATGAGCCAGATGTAGCAGAGGAAGAGAATGAAGACGAATTAATTTCTAGTTATTTTTGATTTACGAAATGTATACCTTCATTTGTCATAATTTTTTGTTTATAATAACCCAAATTGGAAAGTAATGAATAAATGCCACTGAATTTAGAAAACTATGAATTAATTACTGTTTTATAATGTTACAAATTGATATTTTTGAGATCAAATATTTTAATAAAAATACCGTAAAATTATTGAATAAAACAGCGTATACCATACAAAATAAAATAGTGTATCAGATACAGCATACGAATTTCTTAAAAAATAAAATGGCCTATATGGAGGACTTGCGCTTTGAATAACATAATTATGGTCTTAAAGGATGCGTAGAATAAAAAAACTTGGTAAATTTAAAGACAAGAAACAGTATAATGTACTCATCGAAAAATCCACTATGAAGAATTTTTATTTACCGCGATATTGAGGTTTTAATAGACATCTGATTTGACAAAAACTTTAAACTCGATTTTCTCAAAACCCAAAAAAAATTATACGCTATTGTTATATTGAGGAGACGATATCTTGTCAAATGTAAAAGTTTTCCATACAAGCACTAGATTCCGATCGTTCAGTTTGTATGGCAGCTATTCTTGAAGAGAAAATGACGTTTGCAAAATTTCAAAACGATATCTTAAAGACTGATAGCGTAGCTGGTGGTTATGGTTCTGCATTTGTACATACATACTTATGTATGTACATGACGGTAAGAGTTCAACTTGAGCAGATAAGCGTTGAAGTACTAGTTGTCGTAATAAATATTGAAATATGGGCGTACATACTTACATAAGTATGTATGTTTAAATAAATAAATAGTAGGTGCATACAAATTTTAATTGCATGCAAATTGCTACATTCATATGTACATATGTATGTATGTATTTAAGTATGACCCTTCTGCTAGCCTTTGAAATAGGATATTTAAATGGCAATTTTGCTTTGTTTTTGTTTTTCTTAATTCTATTTCACGTCTTTACACTTTGTTCTTCTCTTCTCAATGCCGTCTGCTATTCACATATGTACATATGCATATAAGTATTTATGTAAGACTCTGAATGTTGAAGCAAACATCAATAATCCAAAAAATTTATGCTCCCATAGGCATTCCATATTAATGAGCAACACTTCACTTTGGCTGTTTAAAACAGAAATACATAAAAATATTTTAACGAAACTCATCGAAAAGTGTATTATTCTAAAGCCGTAAAATTAACAAATAATTGCTTTCCTCTCTTTCGACCTGCCATGGCAAATTTTGAGATACTTATGTTACATACATACATGTATGTTCATATGTATTGCACGGAAATTGTGATTAAATTCCCTGGGTAAATAATATTTCAAAACAATGTATTCTGCCAAGTTTTAAAGATCGTTCTTAATTACTATCCCAAATCTGAGAACGATATGTCAACTAGTTTGTTTACTGCAGCTAAAAAAGTCGGTACAACTCAGCGTTGGGCGTTGCGATAAAAAAAATTAAGGATATAGACGTCAGCCAAGTGTTAGGGAGAGAGCCATCTTAGCTCGACATTTATCGCGAGCTGGTAAAGAAGAAGATTTTTTTAAGAGTACCGTAAAAAGGTCTCTTTAGGCATGCTTGAACATGCGAATTCCGATTCCACATTCATGGAGAGCACTGTAACTGCCGTTGAGACATGGGTTTATGAGTTTGACATACAAAAAAGTCAACAATCATCGAAATGGTACCCGAAATAACAAACCAAATTCGCTGAAGGAGCTGAAGGCCATGCTAAAAAGTGCATATAAAAGTATTTCGACGACTGGAGTAATCGTTGGTATAAGTGTATTACATCTGGTGCGGATTACTTTAAAGGCGACAAAATAAATATTGATCAATAATTTAATATTTGCGTTTTATTTACAATTTTCAGGTACTTTTTTGTTACAAGGTATATATTTATTTGGGATATTTTGACCAATAGTGCGATTTCGTTAAGCATGGCAGAATTGGTTGTAACATTACGAGCCACAGATGCGCATTTTACTTTTCTGAAGTGATAAATTGATATAAATATAAAGCCTTGGACAACCCTTCAGTTCTTGAAAAATATGTGAGATTAGTGAAGTGCATTGTATTCTTGTGGCACCAGTCAAAACAGCATTCGAAAGTTGTTTTCTAGTTGAGAGCACCTGACAACAATAATGTACATGGGAGTGTTTTCAACCATCCCACACAAACCTAACCTTCAAAACTCTTTAAAACTTCTTTCGAAAGGAATCTGAAATCTCGTATTCTTATAGCTTTAATGAGCGTATCTCACAAACCACTAAAGCGATTTCAAGCAAATTCCGTGGAAATAATGAACTGCTGCGTGAACTCAATTTGTAAATGTGTCAGAGACAAAAAGATGGTAAGAACTTGGATAATGAATGTGGAAATAAAACTTTACGGGAATAGTGCCTTCAAAGTATGCAGTCACTCATCAAAAATGATAGAAATCCAACCATATATTTTCAAGGCCCCAAATATCATAAATGTGGATCCCAGTGCCTTTGGCTAACTTTTTAAGAAAAATCTTCAGAGTATATTATTAAAATTTGAAGGGCATGTTTTTTTTTTTGATAATTATGTACCCTTGGCTCTGAATTAAATAAAACCATGTCAATAATTGCCTAGCCCAAATATTCCTAACATTCTCGTTGACTTTATACCGCTACTGCTATCAATATGTATACTACATATCTTAATGAAATTGTGATAAATTAGCGAGGACAAGAAGAAATATCTCTTGTTATCAAACAAACAGTCGTCGCACTCGCGACTTGGCTCACGTCAGTGTTGACAGGCATAACTTCGAAGTCGTAGAAAAGTTAGTCTATGTTGGAACGAGTATTCGCAATAAACGCAATGTCAGCCTCGAAATCCAACGCATAATAACTATTGCCAACAGGTCGTTTGGACTGAGTAGTCAATTGGGAAGCAAAGTCCTGTCTCGACGCATAAAGACCAAGCTCTGTAAGTCACTCATAATTCTGTACTGCTATGTGGAGCAGAGGACGATGACAACATCTGATGAGGTGACGTTACGAGTTGTCGAGAGAAAGGTTTTGCATTGGGAATAGTGGAACGATGAGCTGTACGAGTTATGCGACGATATTGACATAGTTCAGCAAATTAAGAGACAGCGGCTATGCTGGCAAGGTCATGTCGTTCGAATAGGCCAAAAAATTTCAATTCTAAAAGTCACGGCGCAGTTCTTGCCGAGGGAAGCAGAGGAAGAATTCCACTACGTTGGAAAGTCCAGGTGGAGAAAGACTCGGCTATACTTAAAATCTCCAATTGGCGCCAAACAGCAAAAATGAAGAACGACTGGCGCGGTGTTGTAAACTCGGCTATAACCGCGTAAGCGTTGTCTAAGCCAATAAAGCGTAAGAAGACAAATTGAATAAAATCCAGTAATTTTTTTTTTCAAACCGCGTAAATACAGAATTAGGTTTAGTGCAAACGTTTTCTCGCATCTAGCACAGCATTCCTAGGGTGTATGTGCGATTTTGTATGAAAATGTACACGCACAGTTTCACGCATTCGTTAGCTTTGCGCTCGGCTCGGATTTCAACGTCTACTCTGCAGGCAGCCTACTGAATCATAAAATATAAAGAATGTGTCAAAACTGAGTGGTAAGGCAAATTATCAGTGATTAATATTACTTGAAATAAAGTAGTGGATATTTTCTACTCGGTGTACGATGTAGGCGTAAATGTTCGTCGCTCCTTGTTGTTTCGGATTAAGCGATATGACTTATCTTTTGTCATATGCGTATGTATGTACATCTGTATCCACATTTGTTTGGAAATACAATATGTTATAAATGTATAGTACATATACATATATGTATGGATGTATGCAAATAAGGGCTACCATAGCCATCCTCAGTGGCGAGCTGCCTTTACGCGGCTCAACGTTGCATATTCATTACTTGCATCCTTCCGTTTACACCGCAGCCATTTTAGTACAATAGCCGGTGTTGCAAGTGCTCCTACGCCCACATGCACACATCCGTATATACATACATATTTATGTGTTTATATTTATATGTATAGACTCTTATACATTGTATGCGGAGTATGTGTGAGTTTCCACATTCCATATAGTCTATTACTGCCACTGTATTTATGAATTTTGTTTTTTATTATGACTTGCATTTTTTTGTTTGCGTCGCACATTTTATGACTTATGTGTATTTCAATTTGATTTTAACTTAAATTGCTACCATTCGCATTCGTTCGTTCATCCGACGCTGCTAATGATTTTCCAGCGGCTGGCTCTGTTTTACGGCCGCCTCCTGCTCCAGCGTATGAATATTGACGCTGCTGCGCTTTTTCGTTTACACATTCATTAGCGTTGTGCGCTCTTTCTCATCTCGATGGGACCTAGAGAGGATGGTTGAATTACTGGCGGGCCGACCGACTCACAGTCTGCCGGGTAAACTGTCCGACGATTTTTGCCTTTTTATCGTTGCTGGCTGTCGGTATGCTCATGGTGCCGTCCGACTGCATGTTTGCTTTTCTTTTGTTCGCTGATTGAGGAGATTTCACTTTGCTTTGACGCAATGTGCTGTGTGCTGTTTAAAAGCAGTCTCCGATGCCACACTTTTTTCTTTTCCCATACAATGTAGAGTACCTTTCGGGCGAAATGTGTGGCGAATGTGTTTAATTTGTCTCACCAACAGCAAACCCCAGAAAGAGAGATACGAAATACGTCCAGTTTGCCGTGTTCTTTGAATTTTTGAGCGATTGTTAAGTGTAGGCAAGGTGATGGAAGAGAAATCAGGTCCACGCAGATGAAATGTTTTTATAAGTACAATACTAATTGGTGCTTTTAGAAATATTACAATAAAAAAGTGTTTAGGACAGCCGGTAATACAAAAAAAAACCAAAACATAGGGAGGCAATATGTAAAAATAGTAAGGAGTTCATTTTTGAGATTAGCAAAACTTAAATATAAATAATGAGTAAGGAAGGGCTAAGTTCGGGTGGATTCGAACATTTTATATTCTCGTAACTTTCACTTGAAAAAATAAAAGCCAGAAAAATACTTTAAGGTGCAAAACGTCAACCAGAGGATCGGAATGCAAGCAATTAGATAAATATATATATTATAAATCTTTCGCATAACCTTTCTCTGGAAAACTCATAACGCCAACTCATCAGATGTGGTCTCTGAACCACGGCGCAGTTGTTGAGGCCAATGATATCAATATCAAATCGACTAAGAGGTGGTGTGTGTCGATCCTCTTTTCATAGGAATTTTCCAAGATTTGGCGCGTGTTGAATATCTGGTCAGCTATAGATTTTCCAGGTCTGAAAGGACACTCATAAGGCCCAATCTGTTTGTTGTCGGTTGGTTTTAATCTTTCACACAATCCACTTGCTAGAACCTTATAAGCTATGTTGAAGAGGCTTACCCACGGTAGTTGGCGCAGTGGGGTCGCCCTTTTTGTGGATTGGGCAGAACACGTCAGAATACATTCTATAAAGAAGCTGATGTATGCTCCGTATCAGATCTTCGCCGCCGTGTTCGAATAGCTCGACCGGAAATACATCGGCCCCCGCCGAATCGGGTAATTGCTATTCGAACTTCTTTATCGGGGAATGGAAGGTCTGCTCTATAGTCATGAATTGGGGAATCGGATTTGACATCTCGAGATATTATGCTTTCACTGCCATTCAGCGGACTGGAAAAGAATGCCTTCCATAATTTTAGTATGCTCTGGGCATCAGTCACATTTCCGCATTTTTTGTAGAATTTTCAAGCATCATCCCTGTCGGCCAGCTTGTCAAGCTTTTTATACGCATTTCGGTCTCGCTCTTTTTTGTCTGCAAATGCGTCTTACTTTCCTCTTCAACTCTCGGTGTCTATCTTATTTCGCACGTGTTGTGGTCGATTGTATCGTTGTGAGGTAGGCAGTCTGCTTTCTCTCCACATCAATACGGCACTCATATTTCGGGTCCCGGCAAAGTCGGTCAGTCTCTCTCATAGGGGCGCTCCAAGCACTCATAGAAGACATCTTTGGTCACATCGTCCTTCTCTTCCTTTGCAAATCAGCGATATGTTGAAGAACTGCGCTCACCAAATATGTGGGTAGACGAACGTCTATCGTGGTGAATGACAGTACTCGACGACGGAGTCTCTCTCCCACCACGAAACCCACACCGAATTTGCCGTTCTTTATATGACCACTGTAGTGAATACCACAATGTCCTACTCGCCTCAATGCTTGTCCAGTCCATCGCACTTCTTGGTTGACTTCAGCATAACGGCAATCCTTAAGTGTTTATAATATTACTCAATCCCATTCTACGCGGCTGGTAATGTTTTACAGCCATACCGAATTTCTAGCTGCAGAAATATAATCTCTTGCAAGTAGCACAATGGGTTCAATAACAGGCTTTAAATTCTTTTATGATATGTACAATCACTAAAATCGTTGTTGTGCCGTTTTTAAAACTTTTTCCAAATCGGGCAAAGACCTTCTGGGTTAAAAATGGTAGGAAAAATTTCAAATGGGCATTATTCTCCATAAGAGTTGATGAACGCTCTATATTAAGCTTTGACCATTTTTGGTATATTTCTCTTTTAGGGTTATTTCTCATCAAACATCGGAAAATAGAGCCCTAATTGCTAATTAAATTGGTTGGAATATAATTCCTTTCATAAATTGATTATATTAGGATCGCTTTATATAACATTTCATTCTAACAGGGAAACCTCTGTTTAAAATTTCGCCTTTTAGTTGGACTCCGTCGTAGCGCGTTTTATTCCTTTGTTCATTCGGCTTTGTTGGCTTGTGAATAGGGGTAAGTACAGGTGTTGAACACAGAAGTCCAATGGATATAACCGTATGCGGTCGTCGCTCGAACAAAATTTTAGATCAGATAATATCAAAGCACATACATATAGTACATGCAATAAAAATGTAAAATAAACAGGAAAGTTAGAAAGGACAAAAAGGCCAAGTCGTTGCTTTTATAAAGTATGAGCATATCAAGAGATGCTCAAAACACCTAATGATCTGGTGACATCGAAGTCAAAATGTGGAAGACAAAGTGCTACGAGGAGGGTATACACGTTAATATGTATAGATCATGGTGTTTTGGAGATGTATGTTTCCAATCACTTCGTAAAACTCATCTGAGCGGTTAAAGGACTACAGAGGTCAACTAGTATTTAAATAAATATGCAGATTTGTATGTGTATAGGTTACAAATGCATCCACTTACTTTTATAAATATGTATTTACAATTTACATATGTGTACATAGTTGCGTCTAAACGGAAGATCAAATTTTTTATCTTCTTATAATCATTCAGGTCGACTCAAAACTCCACTCAACCTGCCGACATTCGTTGGGCATGCATTTACATATGTAAATATTAGAACTACGCATGTGTGTACGTTTATATGGCATTTATGGTATGTATAAGTTACGCTATCACTTTCGTGAGAGCGAAAAAAAATACAATTTTAGTTTTAGGCGGACAGCGATTCCGCGTTTATTGAGTTTTAATCAACAACTGCCCCCCCACCATGTAGTTTACAAGTACTTATATTTATATTAAAGCTAGGGCTATGCACTTAATTATTTGCATCACCAGTTTATTGTACTGAGCAGACTGCTGCAACAGCAATATTGTTTCCGTTTGCGCTTTGCGCAAGCTATTCTTTGGAATGTTAATATTTCTGCAATAATGCAATATTATTGATTTCCGTTGCATAAAAATTGGCACAACCAATATTGCAATTAATTCCGGGAATTTGAATGTTAACTATTCTTAAGACACGTGCCGGAAGTTGGCTGTGGGGTTACTAACATCTTTGGTGTTAACTCTTCCCCTCTTAAATCGATTGTCCCCAATCGGCGTTTTTGTAAAATATTCTAAGATATTGCGACTTGTAAAAATGGACCGTTTTTTAAATTTGAAACGTCTTCGGTTTTTCCTTGCGATACTGGTGATACATATAACTTGTGCTTGTGCTTAATTATGAATACCAAAATGAATACCACTAGTACTATAATAAATAAAGGGTGATTTTTTAAGAGCTTGATAACTTTTTTTTAAAAAAAAACGCATAAAATTTGCAAAATCTCATCGGTTCTTTATTTGAAACGTTAGATTGGTTCATGACATTTACTTTTTGAAGATAATTTCATTTAAATGTTGACCGCGGCTGCGTCTTAGGTGGTCCATTCGGAAAGTCCAATTTTGGGCAACTTTTTCGAGCATTTCGGCCGGAATAGCCCGAATTTCTTCGGAAATGTTGTCTTCCAAAGCTGGAATAGTTGCTGGCTTATTTCTGTAGACTTTAGACTTGACGTAGCCCCACAAAAAATAGTCTAAAGGCGTTAAATCGCATGATCTTGGTGGCCAACTTACGGGTCCATTTCTTGAGATGAATTGTTGTCCGAAGTTTTCCCTCAAAATGGCCATAGAATCGCGAGCTGTGTGGCATGTAGCGCCATCTTGTTGAAACCACATGTCAACCAAGTTCAGTTCTTCCATTTTTGGCAACAAAAAGTTTGTTAGCATCGAACGATAGCGATCGCCATTCACCGTAACGTTGCGTCCAACAGCATCTTTGAAAAAATACGGTCCAATGATTCCACCAGCGTACAAACCACACCAAACAGTGCATTTTTCGGGATGCATGGGCAGTTCTTGAACGGCTTCTGGTTGCTCTTCACCCCAAATGCGGCAATTTTGCTTATTTACGTAGCCATTCAACCAGAAATGAGCCTCATCGCTCATCGGACGTAAAGCGCGAAACACATTTCGAACCGAACACTGATTTTGGTAATAAAATTCAATGATTTGCAAGCGTTGCTCGTTAGCAAGTCTATTCATGATGAAATGTCACAGCATACTGAGCATCTTTCTCTTTGACACCATGTCTGAAATCCCACGTGATCTGTCAAATACTAATGCATGAAAATCCTAACCTCAAAAAAATCACCCGTTACTAGTGCGACATCAGTGCTTAGACTAATTATATGCGTTTTATAGTTTTCATTCACTAAGAGTTTAATGTGATCATCTTGATTTAATTGTTTTAAGTACAAAGATTTCAACTTTAGATTTGGAAAAGATGTATTTTCGTATTTAATTTTTGTTATCATATTTGGCAAAATAAATTGATCGAATGCTTTCATTTTTACATTAGAAAAGGTTTTATTCATTACTTTAATTTCACAGTTCTCAAAATTAATAAGAAAATTTCCTTTAATTTTTATTTTCGTTTTATTACAATTGTGTACAATTTCAGAATAGAAATTCTTAAATATTAGTATACCAGGTAAAATTTCGTTTACAACGGTTTCTTCAAAGATTTGCATATCGCAGTATGCTTCTTCGAAGTTTAGTATATTCTTTAAACAATCATCTAAAATTTTTTTTCAAATTTTGTTTCAGATTTTCCTTTACATTTACATTAAAAATATTGTTCATATTATCCACTAGTATTTCATAATTTTTCAATATGATTGTTTTATTTTTGGCATTAGGGATAGGCTCGAACAGGATTTTGGATAGAATATCTCGTGAATAGTTAGGAATTTTAAGGATTATGATAATATTCTGTTCTTGTACGGCGACGGAAACTTTGATGTTAGAGTAGCTGTCAAAGTCATTAATCAAGTTGAGTTCTGTCTCTGTTAAAATATCGGTGGGAATTATTCCGAGTTTGCTTGAAAATATTATTTGACCAATGTCGTCAATGTGGTCACGTAAAAGGGAAATGTCATTGTTAACTTGGTAAATTTGTTGCATAAATTCAATTTCGTCTTCTATTGTCATTATTTTGTTTTGGATAAAGTTCTTGAATTTGTTCAAATAGTCACTTATTACAATCTGTTTGTTATTTATGTGATTAGTAATGTTTTGTATTTGGGATGATAGTAAATTATTTACGAATGTCAGATTATGGATTCTATCCGTCAAGATTTTTCCGTTGTTTGAGAGGTATTCTAAAGAGTTTTTTATTTTGGTTTCGTCGTCACTGTCCATAGTACCTGCTACTACTTTAAGTCCTTTTCCTAATACATTTATTAAGCCTCTTTTATGTCTAAAGTGTGGGTTAAGATTCTCAATCTTCTTTTCTAATAATAAAAAATTCTTATTGACTGTGTCCAGTAAGTGCTTGCTTTCTATTCTATTGGCGGCTAGTCCTTGTATGTTGTGTAGGATTAGTGTCACTGTGTCCTCGTACGCAGTTATATTAATAATATGAAGAATTTTGCTATAGTGATCGATTACTTTTATTTCCTCCGTCTTGATGGGAATATATCCGTTATTATTTGTCAAGTCTTGTATGTCGATTTGTTGTGCTACGGTGGTGAGAATCGTCATTATTATGACCAAAAGTCTTATTGCTGTGCTCATTTTTCTAGAGTAGGAAAAGAAAAATTAAGCTCTTATGATAACCTAATATTATTTTTATGAATTATTCTCCCTGACTTTGTTTTGACTGTAGTGTTATAATTTTGTACTACGATTTCTTTCTTGTATCTAGCTGATAATTTATTTCCTAATCTACGATTTATCTTTACGAAAATCTCATCGCCTTCCGAATATTGTTTCGGTATCAATCTGTTTTTATTATGGAAAGAAAGGTCGGCGGTTTGCTTGTCTTTTAGTTTTTTAATTATTTCTTGCCTATCAATATCTAGCAGTTTGGGATCGCTACTAACGCGTCTTCCGAAAAAAATTTCTATCGGTTTCCTTCCAGTGGTAGAGTGTATAGAATTATTATATTCTTTTACCGATTTTTCTAAAAGTTCATAAAATGTTCGATGCGTTTTTTCGACCTGAAGGCAACGCATTATTTCTTGAAGGGTTGAGTGAAACCGCTCTACTTGTCCATTTGAACAACTCGTATATGGGGGTGTTCGATGTATTTCAATACCAAACTCATTTTCAATCATAAAATTTAGTGTCTCTGAGTTAAAGGATTTTTCGTTGTCCATCACTATTGTTTCCGGTACTAAAGTGAAAAGAATATCCTTCATTGGTTGTCTGATATCTTCTGCTGCTCTAGACCGAATGGGTTTTGCTACTGCATATTTCGAAAATTTGTCTACAGCAGTTAAAATTAGTTCTTTACCGACCAAGAATATGTCTATGTGGACTATTTGTCCTGGAAATTTTGGGATGGGCCTATTTTGTAGTTGGGGTTTGGGTGGGTGTCGTTCGTATTTGTTCTCTTTACAAGTGGCGCATATTTTAATAATTTTCTTGATTTTATTTGCCATTCCGGGAAAGTAGTATTTTTCCAAAATCTGTGTCCTATTCTCTTTGCTGTTTCTATGAGCTCTGTTATGTGTTCTAATTATGAGTTCCTCCTGTTCTTGTTCACTAGTTACATCTTCGACTTCTGCTTGAGTGAATCTAATGCGATACTTACTAAAGTGCAAGGGGTATAGTTCTTGTATTTTCCCCATTATGGATTCTTCTGTTTTAATACAATTTATTACCGAAGGGTTGAGGTATCTTTTTAGGATTGAAATCAGATTTGCTTGAGAATATTCTGGTTCCGTTATTATATGGCGATGATACGTTGGGAATACTATTTTAAATTGGTAAGTAGAGGTTTCGCATCTCTTTAAGAAGATTTGATTTTTGAAAGCGTTAATAGGGGCTTCGATACTATATATTAGATTATGGAATGAGCTATCATCTGAATTTGTTGCTATAGACAAAGTGTTAATGTGCACCTCATTTGGTGGAATCCGCGATAATGCGTCCGCCACTACGTTTTGTTTGCCCGGTTTGTAAAAAAGTTCATATGAGTATTCCTCCAAAGTGGCTTTCCACCTCTTCATTTTTGAATTATTATTTTTATTGCTCAGCGCATATGTTAGCGGCTGGTGATCAGTAAAGATTTGGACCTTGGCAGATCCATACAAATAGTTTCTGAATGAATTTAAACCCCAAATTATAGCTAGCATTTCCTTTTCGTTGGCTGCATAGTGCTCTTCGGCTTTATTTAATGTCCTTGAGATAAATGCCAGGGGCTTCGAATCTTGGGATAGAACAGCTCCAATAGCGAAATTGGAAGCATCTGTTACTAGCTCGAATTTTTTATTGTAATCGGGGTATGCGAGTACAACATCCTTTGAAGTAAGTGAGCGCTTGATATTATTAAAGGCTTGTATCGCTTCTTTGCTCAAATTTATTTTTACTTGCGAGGATTTGTTTTTTGAAATTCGGCCCTCTTCCCCTCTTAAAAGAGTTGTTAGGGGTTTCGCTAACTTCGCATAATCCTTGATAAACTTTCGGTAGTATCCTGACATACCGAGGAAACTACGAAGATCTTTCAAAGTTGTGGGCTGTGGGAATTTGTCAATTGCCACAACTTTTGCAGGATTGGTTTTTACTCCATCCGGGGTGATAACGTAGCCAAGAAATTCTGCTTCTTTTTTAAAAAAATTACACTTGTCCAACTGGACCTTCATGTTGGCTTCTTCCAAGGTTTTAAATATTATTTTTATGTGATTAAAGTGTTCTTCTTGGGTTTTACTAAAAATGATGATGTCGTCAATATAGACATAACAACATTTTCCAATGTGTTCTCGGAGTATATCATCCAGCGCACGTTGGAAGATAGATGGGGCGTTTTTTAAGCCAAATGGTAACCTTGTAAACTCATATTTGCCATTGTTAATAGAGAATGCAGTTTTCTCTATATCAGATTTTTTTAGTGGAATCTGGTGAAAACCACTTTTTAAGTCGAGAACAGTAAAGAAATTGCTGTTTCCCAGTTGAGATATAACTTCTGATATCTCGGGTATTGGGTATCTGTCCGCGGTTGTGACAGCATTTAGTTTCCTAAAATCTATGACCATGCGGTACTGTTTGTTTCCCGCTGAATCTGCTTTCTTAGGTACAATCCACACAGGGGAGTTGTACGGTGACCTAGAGGGTCTTATAATACCATCCTTTAAAAGTTTTTCTACTTGCGATTCTACCCCACTTTTTAATGATGCTGGATAGGGATAGAATCTCGTGTAAACAGGAGAGTCATTGATAGTCCGGATTTGTCCAACGACTTTAGTCGTATAAGTAAGTTTCTCGTCGGGCTCGGAGAAGAGCTTGGGATGTGTATTCACGATTTTTCTCATAACATCTCTCTGTTTAGGAGACAAATTTTCTTCTTTTATGTTAATAACGTTGACACTTTGCGAAGGAAGCTGTTTAAGGCTAACAGTAAAACCGTTTCTTAATACCATATAATTTTTGTCGGTGTGTATTATTGCTTTTAGTGCTCTAAGCGTATCGTTCCCTAAAAAACCATCAAATGTTTTCAATGAAGGCATTAGGTAAAATCTTATTTTATCCTCGGTTTTGAAAAGTTTCGCGTATGTATGCTCGCTGATTTTTATATCACCAATAATAGATCTAGCATAAAAGGGACTCTCGTTTTCTATGCGTTTCTTTACTAATTCAGGCTTAACATAATTTTTAGAAGATCCTGTATCGACTAAAAACTTCAGAATGTTACCGCTCTCCGTCTTCACTTCAAAATAAGGGAGCGAAGAGCTAATCATGCTAAAAAATGGATGTCACTTGGTTCCCCGTATTGAACACTTCCATCATCGCTTTGCTCGACCGCCGTTGTATCTATGTGGAAAGTCCTCTGATTTTTGTTTGGCTGATAATTAGTGACCGATGGCGGTCTCTTGCCTTGGAGTTGGTTCCGATGTGACCTATTCTATAATTAATTCTACGCGAGTGTATACTCTGGTCAACTTCCATAGGCTCTGGCCTTGGTTGAGGTCTAGGTGGCCTGGGGGGAGCGTTTATATTTGGGATTTGTGTAGGCTGTTGTTGCCTGTCCAATTGGTATATTTGTGGCATATGTGCCAATTGAGGGTAAAACTCTTGCCTTTGAGTTTGTATTGGGTACCTTCTTGAAAAGGTTTGATTATTTTGGTACGTTCTTTTTAAGGTATGCGCATGAGTCGTGCGGAAATTTTGGTTGTCTAACTTAAGACATAGTTGAAGGGCCTGGGGCAGGTCAACAGGTTCCCTTATTCCTAGCAACCTTGGGAGGTCGCCATTCAACCCTCTTATGAAGGTATCTAATGCTCTGTCCCTGTAGGATTGTGTCATCATCCGCAAGGATTCATTACTCATTTCGAGACAACCTACTTTATCTAAAATTAAGGACAGATGTTTGTAAATTAGCTGGTAAAATTCTGCGACTGTATTTCGTCCCTGTATAAGAGTGGTCATTTGGTATTCTAGTGTGGACAGGTCGCGTTTGTCGGCGTAATGCATAGAAAGACATTTTGTTATAGCAGACCAGTCGAGAGGCGTGTTATAAGATTCTAGCGCCATGTCTGCGTTGCCCACTATTTTATTCCTAACCACGCTAAGAATACCGTAATACTTTGGGGTTCCTCTTAGGGGTTCGTATATTTTTAGGATCCGATCTACGCTTTTCCTCCATGAATTAAATTCGCCTGCGTGACCGGAAAATTCTTTCAAACATTTATCGACGTCGGGTATCCTATCTAAGTCTATTAAATTTGTCCTGTGGGTTTCTTCTATAGTTTGGTCAGTTGCTAAAGACAAACTAGCATTTGGATTAAGAGCTGCCTGTACTACTTGTGGTATTTGTTGCCTAAAAATGTCTGTTGCTATGTTTCCTATGAGAGTCGTTAAGTCGTCAATGCTCAATTGAGCGTTTCGCGCCGCCTGAGGGGTAGGTGTTGCATTATTTTGGAGAATTGGGGGGCGGACAAGATTATTTGGATTTGCCATCTTAAAATTGTTAATATAATTTTGTTACTTTAAAATTTTTCTTACTTTAATATTGATCCTGCTTCCTGGATGCTGATGTTCTTCTCAGGGCTGGTGTCCTCTTGAGATGTTGATTGATGCAATTTTTGGTATAGATATAACGGTTGTAGCCGCTAGGGATAGTATAATTGTTGGCTATAGGTGATTTTAGTACTTTTTATTGTACTAATTTTTTCTCACTGTTTCCCTTAGGAGTTTGATTTTGAAGCCTTTTTTAGCTTTAAATGGTTTGTTTTAGAATGTATTTTGATTGTTTATATTGTTACTTTGCTTGTCGCTTTTCAGGCTTTTTTTTTTATGGTGACGATAAATTTAATTAGTTATCTTCGTTATTTTAACTATCAGTTTTAATTTTTTTTTTTCTTCTACAGTGTAGGCTGGTACATAATACCACCTTTTTGCCGAAGCTACTAAGGGGCCTTCACAACTGCGGTTTTTTGTTTCTTCAGTTTTGGGTAATTTGCTGCAGGGTGGCACTAGCACACTGTCACTAGTTTATCACTTAAAGGTCACAGCACAAAATTAACGTTTCTACTGTATTTCACTTGCTTTTACCACAGATTTTGCCACTCGCGCACTACCGGTACTTTTTAGGTATACGACGTTGTATGCTTTACGCGTTACAAAAAAATTTTTTTGATTTCGCGCTTTACGCGGTATATTATACAAAACTTTACGTTTTGTATTTAGCTCGGGCGCCAGTTACGCTATCACTTTCGTGAGAGCGAAAAAAAATACAATTTTAGTTTTAGGCGGACAGCGATTCCGCGTTTATTGAGTTTTAATCAACAACTGCCCCCCCACCATGTAGTTTACAAGTACTTATATTTATATTAAAGCTAGGGCTATGCACTTAATTATTTGCATCACCAGTTTATTGTACTGAGCAGACTGCTGCAACAGCAATATTGTTTCCGTTTGCGCTTTGCGCAAGCTATTCTTTGGAAAGTTAATATTTCTGCAATAATGCAATATTATTGATTTCCGTTGCATAAAAATTGGCACAACCAATATTGCAATTAATTCCGGGAATTTGAATGTTAACTATTCTTAAGACACGTGCCGGAAGTTGGCTGTGGGGTTACTAACATCTTTGGTGTTAACTTATACAAGTAAGTGTGTTTATATATATGTATATATACAAAATATATATATATATATATATACATATTAATGGATCTTCAAATATTTAAAGCCATTTGTTCGCTTTTTCACTTTACTAATTGTGGCGTTTTTTCGCGGTTTTGCACTGCCGTGCATCACGGGCCTCTTTTTCTGCTTATTTCGTTTATGTATTCATTTTTTAATTATCGTACATATTTAAATAGTGTTTTAGATTCGTTTACCGTGCAATAAAAAATACTCTCCGTTGCATTGCAACGGTTGCAATGTTCCCGCATCCTTACGCTATTCACTTCGTGCCTCATTAGTTCTTTTAATTTACAGAAAATGTACTCAAAGCAAATTCCAAGCGAATAAGTACACCGTTGTGTACTTTAAGTGCATTCAGATTTGTACATATGAAGAAATTGTTTTTTTCATATTTTTTACACGCTTTCGTGATTTTTTGCGGTCATTGTAATTATTATTATTTTTTGTCGTTGTCGTATTGGCAATCTCTGGTTTCTTCGTTGCAATTCTTGTGGTTTAATGCGGCCTAACTCTCTATTAATGGGCGATAGTAGTGGGGTGGCCAATTCGTACTATGTATAAGGGTATATGATATAGGTCTGTCCGAGGTTTTTATATAACATAATTGTTGTCGAAACTAAATTATTACTAAAACTTTTTCTTCATACTAAATGTAAAATATTAAAACATGATACATTTTCTTTAAGTAATATACATACCAATAAGAATATATAAATGTTATGTACCTAACAGAAAATAATTTCAAATTGGTGAAGTTGTCCAGGAATTAATGGATTTTCCATTATTGGTTGCCTTTTGTATTTCGGGATTAGAGAAAAAAATAAATTTTAACCATCGAATATCGTTGTATGGTTTTTCAAAATATTCTCAATTACTATGGTGCGTTTGCCCCAATTTCGAAGCACTTTTGTCACTTCAACTAAAGGCATCAACCGCATCTTCAAGTGTCGCAAAACGTTGACCTCTTCTTCTACATATGACTCAAGCAGCTCACGACTTCCGGTCTTTGACCAAGTATGCTCTGGGTATCCTAAGAACATCCGTTTGAAGGAAAGCTAAAAAGAGAAGGCGAAATATCCCCTGCATAGGGTTGTGGGCTGGGTTTGGGACCCGCCACGTAAAAAAACACCCCCAATAAAAAGGAAAAACAAGCCTCGGATGAGAGACCCCCCTTTTGATGACGTTGACCTATTAGTTTATTATATTCGCACGGGAATATAAAGATTTAGTTCGGTGTTAGCACCGGCTGACTTAGGTCAGCATTTTGTGGTGCTTTGCTCAACAAATCGATGATTTAAGTGCTCAAAAATACAGTTGATTTAGGCGATGTATGAGGGCTCGAATTATCGCGGTAAAGAGGGACCTGTCTTCGGTGATTGGTTTTCCTGATTTCTTGAAAGACAACTAGCAAACAAACGGTTACATATCACTCAGAATTTACTGCTCTGTATTGTTTTAGTGGTTGCGGCAGCAATTTGCTTGGATAAGTTTCGTGCGCGAACAAATTTTTTGAATTCGACTCATTTTGAAACAATCGCACAAACGACTGCTGTTTACTTTCGGGCTCAATTGTATAAATTCACCCCCTGTTTCGAAACACTGTTATCATATTCTTCTAACATTTTCTTCGACCAAGGCTTTTTTGAGCGACTGACAAATAGTGTGAAATCCAACGAGAAAAATTTGTTCTACAATTAAATCTTCATGCGATATTTGGCTTAATGACAATACATAGTTGCATGACGATCTTGCAATATCACGCGGACAGCATGGATAGTTTCCGGAACAACTGAATTAAAAGGTCTTCAAGAAATTCGTCTTGACGTTATCTACGACTGGATTCACCATACCGTCAATAAACACTGGTTCTTGATGGAGCTTCATTGCCTAAAATAAAATTAAGTTCATTGATGCACTGCTGTTGAAAAATTCCGCGTCGAAAATTGTAACCAAAATAAACGCGCGAATATGTTTGCGATCGAATTCCATTCCATTTCTGCCAAGATGAATATTTTAAGTTACTATAAACAATACAAATAGCGCTCGTATGTTAAAAAATTCTGAAAAATTAAAACATCAATCACCAAATCCCGAAACATAACAGACAACTTACGTATGAACCAAGGATAATCTCTCCGATATCAGCGGTGAGTAAATGGTGTTTTTTGAGCAAAAGCTTTTTAATAACGAGCGATATTAATTCGTTTTTCTCTTTAAAACGGAAAAAATTAAAATTTAGTTTCTAATGATTTTAAATATTCTACATTTTGACTTCTTAAAAAACCTTATTTTCTAAATTTGATATGCATAAGTATTTATGTATGACGAGTATAATTCGATTTCTCTTTTCCGAATAAATATGTACATAGTACTTATTTATATACTATAGGTCTGATTGCTTCGTATATACATACATATATATATGTATATGGAAATAATGGCTTGACCACCGTCTGGTTTGTGGTTAGCCACCGTCGCTAAAGTTGTTGTTACTATTTCGTTCGTGCTGCACTTTAACTTCGTCCGGCAAGTGAATTTCGTCACTACTCAATCGACCATTTTTTTGGGGCAGTTGCTGTCATTCGCTGCTTTTTTGCCACGTCTACTTGTAATTAGTTCGATTTTTAGCATTCTATTGTTGTTGTTGTTTGTTTGTTAAATATTATTATTGCTTTACGCCTTCGGATTATAATTGCTTCTTTAGTCGTAATT
>CM050324.1:2052565-2068011 GCA_027475135.1 Bactrocera correcta
TCGGATACGTTAACAACAAGTCAAATAATATTAAAAAGCGTTGTGGAATGCCACTTTTCATTTATGCTTGCTTCCACTGTATATTGTACAGCATCAATACTTTTATAAACCTGAACTTGAAATTCAACGCTACCGCCAATGGTGAGGTGTATAAGAAAATGAGTCGCGACCTTTTGTTTCTCCATGTCAATAGCAATCGCCTAAATACTAAATAATTTCTGTAAGAAAGTGCAACAAATGGTACAAGGAGGGATCATATTTTTAATGGGTTGAACTTTTAGGCACCAAAGAATTTTTAAAATAGGCTACTTTATAGATATGAAATTTGTGGTACATTAATAAATTCGGCGATAGTGAGAAACCTGGTGCAGAGTTGGTCGAGAATAATGATTTCCATAAGACTTCTTAATAAGTATTGATGGCATTGTGCCAGAAATCGTGTAATTATACATTTTAAATATTGGTGGTTATGACAAAAACAATATTTTTTTTTTTTAACTTACCGTGCGATTCTGTATTGTGATACAGTCTCAAGTCTCTAAATTTGAGATTTTAGGTTAGAGACAATTTTTGAGACGTGAATCGATTTTGCTATTCTGTAAATGACAGTCACAAAATTTATTACATTTCATTATTCAGAGATGTTTTTACACTTGAATGAAAATAAATACGTCGATAACAAATATTAAAATTTCTATAACATAGTCAAAAACCATAATTATCCATAAAAATAAAAATATATGTTGACTTTGTTTCATAATATTTACGAAATTTATTTAAAATTGATTTATTTTTAACCTTTTCGTATTTGAGTTTCTTACAAAATATAAAAAAATGACAATCGATTAATATCTATTATGATCTCTATTCAGTATATACAAAATGGCAGCAAGAGTTATTTTGAGTTTGTGACTTGCTAACTATCAGGCCTCAAATTTGAGTCAATATTTTGAGACTAGCCCTAGAGACTGTTTAGTGATTAGTAACAGTGACAAATTGAGACTTTACCTCAAAATGTCTCAGAGACTGGTTACAGAATCCCGCTATTAATGCCTCTAAAAAGAACTTACTTTATTTATGCATCAACTGAAAGAATGAAAATAACCTGAGGGTGGAATGAGTGGCAAACCGCGATGCAGAAAATTACACTAATCATATATTATGCTGTAACTTATATATACACATACATATATACAAATATAATATTATGTAATGCCATTCATGTCTATATGTAAACACAATATAAGAACGAGTTCTGGTATAAATAGTAGGTTTAACGTATGCACAGCAACGCCCATCGATTCGCCATCGTTACCGCTATTTCGTAAAACACATAAGTACATATGTACCTATGTACGTAAATTATACCTTACTTATGCTGCTGACACAGAACGTTTAAGTCAAACGAAAAACTCACGAGATAATCTACAAATGAATATATGAGGCATTAAGCGCAGTTTGAAGGACCAGTGTGTGCTAAACATGAATAACGACGTAAATATAAGAAATGGTTTATACAAACAAACTAATAGATATAAATATGTTAATATATAACTCAATATTTTCACAATCTGTATAAAATTTACTCAGAGGGTTGCGCGGTTACCATGGCACTCTAGTATTATAAGTGTCCTTCTGGTCTCTTTAGCTGTTTTGCTTCATTTGAATACATGAAAATATATTACGTTCTTTGTATATGAAATAAAACTCGTTAACAGTTTGCGTACTGTAATTTATTTTCACTTACGACGCAACACAACTCCTACAGTGATACAAGTATGTTAAGGGGATATTCTACTCTAGAATTTTGAAAAATTCGATTTTTTTTCATATATTTAAAGTTTAGACTTTCAGAAATATGACCTTGGAAAAATTTTTCAAAATCCGACTTATTTTCGGAGATACAGCCGATTTTGTAAGGTGGCGTCCGTGTTCACTATAATTGTCTCCTAAACTTTAAACGCGTTTTTCTCGAAAATACTTTTTTCCATACGGTATCGGCATTACCTCAAGTTCTATACAACCGATTTACTTGAAATTGTGTGAACCTTCTTTATATAATCCTTTATAGCTCCTACCAACATCGTGTCAAAATATTTGTTTTTAATATTTAAAAAAAATCAGGAATTTCAAAAAAAAAAGCGTAAAAAATGATTTTTATTTTCAGGCAGTCGCCATTTTTTCTTGTTTCCTGACTATAACAGCTTCCTTACTGATTAAGAATTTCTTTTGATTTTTTTTTCTTCAGACCACCAGGAGAGTCAGGATCAATGTCCCCAGGTTGCAACATTTTTTTTACACCTGTCTCTCCCCCCTCTAATTATTTTAAGTTTTAATATTTTTTTGTAAAATTTTTTTTCTGTATTCTTAAGATATCAATAAAAACACCATAAAAAATGGATACTAAAAATATTTTTGGTTGTTTTTTTTTTAATAAAATTCAAAAAACTGCCCAAAATTTGATTTCTAGACTAGAATACCCCCTTAAAAAACGGATTGCAAAAATATTTAAATAACGAAAATAATTGTGCATCAAAAAGTGAACAAATATTAATAACAGTCTTTGAAGTCGGCAACGGTATTTACCACCCGAAACTCCTGAAACTGTGGAATATTTTGTATTTTCCATCCATAATGAACTTCAGCTAAGCTTTTCATTAAAAATAATTTGTAAAAACAGTTTTTCTTACACTCGTAAACCACTCAGCAGTTCCTTAGATCATAAATCTCTATTCATCAAAATTAAACTTACCATGTTCAATTTGGGACGCTTAAAATTGCGAAACATACACAGTCCGCAATTTCAGATTTATCATAGAATGATGAACACTGTTTATCGGATCGCATTCTATGCCTCAGTACTATACTGGTGGTAGAGATTGCTGAGAGATTTTTTATATTTAAATACGATTAAACGCATAGTTTCCTACTACTGTTTTAGAGCATTTCATAGAAATTAGTATAAGGCGTCAGAAACAAAATGAGGAGAAAACTTTGTTTGCAATTCCTATTTAAATTTGACTTGGCTATCACAATCCTGCCTCCATTATTCTTGGTTACGAAATAACATATCCATCACAAACTTAATATCCGTAATAAAAAAATACTTGCTATTAAATAACTTTTATGTGGAAGACGACACGCGATTCTTCATTGGTTTTTATGGAAAATATAATGTACTAACTTTCGTGGAGGATGGAGTCATGTGTAGAAGTTCACGCAAGTGAGGAAAGTTCTCTGATCGCCATTCACTTGGGAGTGGCCAGAAACGATTCTTTTACATATGACTCAAGCAGCTCACGACTTCCGGTCTTTGACCAAGTATCCTCTGGGTAGCCTAAGAACATCCGTTTGAAGGCGAGCTAAAGTGAGAAGGCGAAACACCCCTGCATAGGGTTGTGCGCTGGGTTTGGGACCCGCCACTTAAAAAAAACACCCCCAATGAAAAAGCATAAACAGCCTCGGATGAGAGCCCCCCCTTTTGATGACGACCATGGCCAACGAAATAAGGACTATGATTTGAGGGCATGCACCTGGAATGTCCGGTCCCTTAATTGGGAAGGTGCCGCTGCCCAGCTGGTAGATGTCCTCGTAAAGATAAAGGCTGACATCACCGCCGTCCAAGAAATGCGATGGACGGGACAAGGACAGAGACAAGTAGGTCCTTGTGGCATTTACTACAGTGGCCATATAAAGGAGCGCAAGTTTGGTGTTGGATTCGTGGTGGGAGAGAGACTCCGTCGCCGAGTACTATCATTCACTCCTTTGAATGAACGTCTAGCCACAATTCGCATCAAAGCGAGGTTCTTCAACATATCGCTGATTTGCGCCCACGCCCCGACGGAAGAGAAGGACGATGTGGCCAAAGATGCCTTTTATGAGTGCTTGGAGCGCACTTATGAGAGATGCCCCCGCCACGATGTCAAAATCGTGCTTGGCGACTTTAACGCCAGGGTGGGCAAAGAAGGTATCTATGGCACTACGGTCGGTAAATTCAGCCTCCACGAGGAAACATCCCCAAATGGGTTGAGGCTGATCGACTTCGCCGGGGCCCGAAATATGGTTATCTGTAGTACTAGATTCCAGCATAAGAAGATTCATCAAGCTACTTGGCAGTCTCCGGATCGAAAAACCACCAACCAGATCGATCATGTTGTGATAGACGGAAGACACGTCTCCAGTGTTTTAGATGTGCGTACGCTCCGAGGTCCTAACATCGACTCGGACCACTATATTGTTGCAGCCAAAATTCGCACCCGCCTCTGTGCAGCAAAAAACGCACACCAACAAACACAAGGAAGGTTCGACGTCGAGAAGCTGCAATCACAACAGACAGCCGAACGATTTTCTACTCGGCTTGCACTCCTGCTCTCTGAGAGCACTCGTCAACAACTCGGTATAAGGGAACTGTGGGATGGCATCTCAAACTCCTTACGTACAGCTGCAACCGAAACCATTGGTTTTCGGAAAGTGCAAAAGAACAGCTGGTACGACGAGGAGTGCCGTGTCGCAGCGGAGAGAAAACAGGCTGCCTACCTCGCAACGTTACGATCGATCACAACACGTGCGGGATGGGATAGATACCGAGAGTTGAAGAGGGAAGCAAGACGCATTTGTAGACAAAAAAAGAAAGAGGCCGAAATGCGTGAGTACGAAGAGCTTGATAAGCTGGCCGACAGGGGTAATGCTCGAAAATTCTACGAAAAGATGCGGCGACTTACAGAAGGTTTCAAGACCGGAGCATACTCTTGTAGAACCCCCAAAGGTGATCTAGTCACCGATGCCCAAAGCATACTTAAATTATGGAGGGAACACTTCTCCAGCCTGCTGAATGGCAGTGAACGTACAACGCCATTAGAAGGCGAACCCGATTCCCCAATCGATGACGATGGAGCAGACGTTTCATTGCCCGACCATGAAGAGGTTCGAATAGCAATTGCCCGCCTGAAGAACAACAAAGCGGCAGGGGCCGACGGACTGCCGGCCGAGCTATTCAAACACGGCGGCGAAGAACTGGTAAGGAGCATGCATCAGCTTCTTTGTAAAATATGGTCGGACGAAAGCATGCCCAACGATTGGAATTTAAGTGTGCTATGCCCAATACATAAAAAAGGAGACCCCACAATCTGCGCCAACTACCGTGGGATTAGCCTCCTTAACATCGCATATAAGGTTCTGTCGAGCGTATTGTGTGAAAGATTAAAGCCCACCGTCAACAAACTGATTGGACCTTATCAGTGTGGCTTTAGACCTGGCAAATCAACAACCGACCAGATATTCACGATGCGCCAAATCTTGGAAAAGACCCGTGAAAGGAGAATCGACACACACCACCTCTTCGTCGATTTCAAAGCTGCTTTCGACAGCACGAAAAGGAGCTGCCTCTATGCCGCGATGTCTGAATTTGGTATCCCCGCAAAACTAATACGGCTGTGTAAACTGACGCTGAGCAACACTCAAAGCTCCGTCAGGATCGGGAAGGACCTCTCCGAGCCGTTCGATACCAAACGAGGTTTCAGACAAGGCGACTCCCTATCGTGCGACTTTTTCAATCTTCTTCTGGAGAAAATTATTCGAGCTGCAGAACTGAATCGAGCAGGTACAATCTTTTATAAGAGTGTACAGCTACTAGCGTATGCCGATGATATTGATATAATCGGCCTCAACACCCGCGCCGTTAGTTCTGCTTTCTCCAGACTTAACAAGGAAGCAACACAAGTGGGTCTGGCAGTGAACGAGGGCAAGACGAAATATCTCCTGTCATCAAACAAACAGTCGTCGCACTCGCGACTTGGCTCCCACGTCACTGTTGACAGTCATAACTTTGAAGTTGTAGATAATTTCGTCTATCTTGGAACCAGCTTAAACACCACCAACAATGTCAGCCTGGAAATTCAACGCAGGATTACTCTTGCCAACAGGTGCTACTTCGGACTGAGTAGGCAATTGAAAAGTAAAGTCCTCTCTCGACGAAAAAAAACCAAACTCTATAAGTCGCTCATAATTCCCGTCCTGCTATACGTTGCAGAGGCCTGGACGATGACAACAACCGATGAGTCGAACTTAAGAGTTTTCGAGAGAAAGGTTCTGCGAAAGATTTATGGTCCTTTGCGCGTTGGCCACGGCGAATATCGCATTCGATGGAACGATGAGCTGTACGAGATATACGACGACATTGACATAGTTCAGCGAATTAAAAGACAGCGGCTACGCTGGCTAGGTCATGTTGTCCGGATGGATGAAAACACTCCAGCTCTGAAAGTATTCGACGCAGTACCCGCCGAAGGAAGCAGAGGAAGAGGAAGACCTCCACTCCGTTGGAAGGACCAAGTGGAGAAGGACCTGGCTTCGCTTGGAATATCCAATTGGCGCCACGTAGCGAAGAGAAGAAACGAGTGGCGCGCTGTTATTGACTCGGCTATAATCGCGTAAGCGGTGCCTACGCCAGTAAAGAAGAAGAAGAACTTTCGTGGTTGCTAGACAATAAATTTGAGCAAAGTATATGATATGTCTCAAACCCCCTAGTTTTTTACGTTATTAAAGAGAACGTCAATTCCGAAAGAGTATTTAGGGTAAAAACTGTACGACTTAGGGTCTTTCATTAATGGAAAGATCGAAATACACATATGTATTTGTTAGGGTGATTCAAAAAAAAAATTTTTTTTTTTAGGTTCCTAGACACCTCTAAGAAAGCCTCTCCAAATATGAGTTTTTAATTGTAACGGGAAGGTCCCCCTACATACAGTTTTCTATTTTTTCTTATTATCAGATAGAAAGATTTACATATATCTCGCTTCCAATTACTTGAAAAAATATCTTGTTCCTTAGATTTTGTAGGAAACTGAATGCTCAACAAAAAAGTTCCCCTATGATTTTTTCGTAAACCCAACCGTTTAAAAGATATTAACAGTTAAAGTTTGATTATTTTTGGGAAAATTTTTTATTTCATATGGATTTTATAACTCAATGCGAAAAATCATTATGAATGATGATACTCATAGGATTTTGGAGTACCAATCGAAAAAAAAATTTTTTTTTTTGAATCACCCTAATGTACATAGCTGTCTTCGATACGCCATAGAGAGCGTTACACTCTACCGAACCGAATAAACCAAATAATCAAACAAACAGGCAACAATCCTGCGGTAATTATAGAGACAAATGTATGTATATATGCATATATGCAATAGTGTTATGATTTTTAAAAAGTGTTGTAGTAACCCTTTACTTTTTTATAAATATCTATAATTAATTTGAAGTCTTAAATTAAAAAACAAATACGAGATAAAAAAGAAATTTGTCTTTTCATTCATATTCTGAACTATTTAGAATAGTAAAACTGATCTAGAATATGAAGAACAATACTTGGTATTAACATAGCAGCTATACTACTTTAGAATATGCGTATACTCTCTCAACTTGTTAACTCTGTTGTTGCTTTTAAAAGTAATTTTTTTTACAAAAGAGCAGAATCAGGCAGAGAAATGGCGAATCGATACGAATAAATATAGTTTACTTTCAATTTCAACCTTTTTTACACTGAAAACTAATCGAGAATACTTCTACCTTCAAAGACCGTAATTTTTAATTATATTTAGTAAAATGCAGATTTAAGCCTTTGAAATTAAGTAATTTTTAATAATGGTTGTCCCACTGTAAGTGAGAGTATTTCGCATCTCAGCTATTTACTACTCAGCATCATTATCTGGCTAAAAGCTGTTGCTGATTCCAATGGAGTTAAAGTGGAGAGAGTACCATACTTTGGTTTTGCAATTTTGATGACTGTTGATGCTCATATTACGAGTCAAAGTATAAGCTAAGACGAATCAAGTTGGTTGCATTAATTGCGGGTTAAACTTTTTCCATTCTCTAATGATATTTCATTTCTTTGTTGTGTTTGTTGTGTAAGAGCAAATTAGTTTAAGTTTTGAAATAATTATGTATGTACACATATCAAAAAATCATAATGATTTCAAAAAATATTATGGGAACCATACGCAAATGTTTTGTCCGTGGAAATTACAATACATAATATACATACATCAAAAGGGGGGTCTCTCATCCGAGGCTGTTTTTTATTTTTCATTGGGGGTGTTTTTTACGTGGCGGGTCCCAAATCCAGCGCACAACCCTAGGCAGGAGATGTTTCGCCTTCTCACTTTAGCTGGCCTTCAAACGGATGTTCTTAGACTACCCAGAGGATACTTGGTCAAAGACCGGAAGTCGTGAGCTGCTTGAGTCATATGTAAAAGAATTGTTTCTGGCCACTCCCAAGTGAATGGCGATCAGAGAACTCTTCTCACTTGCGTGAACTTCTACACATTACTCCGTCCTCCTATAGAAGACTTTAAATAGGGCTTTATGTTAAAAAATGGTAAAAATGTATTTTTTCCAACCTTTGGGTATCTGACAAAAGCTTTCATATTCAATGTGACCTCAAATATACGGAAAAAAACAACAGTTTAATATTACGACAGGGAAAACAGCAAAATTTCTAATAACAGCATTGACGAGAGATTTTAAAATTTTATTGCCTCATGATACAATGTCTCTTGTTTATATACGCCTCATTGCGTTCGACTTGAGCTTTTGTTATTAGATTGTCGACATTTGTGCGCCATGTGCTGAACTTCAATTTGCGTACACATCAATACTCACATATGTACTCATAAAAACTCTAACATTTTAACATTCCTCACAGTTATTGCCAAAAAAATTGTGATCTCATTAAAAGTTGCCAACCAGAACATGTTGCTAAACATACTTTTAGGCACTTCGACACCAAGTTTTTATGTGTTTTCTTAAAAAGGTTTAATTGGTTTTCGAACACATACTAGTATTACCAGAGAACGTATATTTATATTCTTTTACGTTCTCTGGTATTACTTTTTACATTTTTCCTACCCTCATTTGTTTTAAATTTAGGACCACTTCAAAAATGATTGAGCTATGGTTTGGCAATACTTCATTTTTATTAGCAACTATATTAATATGGCCGAAAACTTAATTTTCTTTTATTAGACCATATATGTGATAGGTTATACTCTGAGCCAAAAAATAAGGTGGCATTGTATTTATTTTGAAATTTCTTTATTTATTCTTTCAAATCAATTTCATCCCCTTCAAAGTAATCCCCTCCCGATGCAATACACTTATGCCAACGGATTTTCCAATTTTCGAAACACTGGTTGTAGTCACTTTCCGGGATGGCCTTCAGTTCCGTCTTCGCTGCGGCTTAAATCTCATCTATCGTATAAAAACGGTGTCCCCGGAGCGGTTTTTTGAGCTTGGTGAACAGCCAGAAGTCGCACGGCGCCAGATCAGGTGAATACGGTGGTTGCGGAACGATATGGGATGAGTTTTTGGCGAAATGATCACGAATTACGTGGCAGTATGGCCCTTGTTAAGCGGATATCGTTACGCAAACGACGCATAACGTTCAAATAATATTCCTTGTTGACTGCTTGACCGGTTGGAAGGAATTCATAATGCACAACAGCACGATAATCGAAGAAAACAGTCAACATGACCTTGATTTTTGAGCGACTTTGGCGCGATTTTTTTGGTCTCGGCTCTCTTTTGGCACGATATTCGCTCGACTGATCGGTTGTTTCGGGGTCGTAAGCATAGATCCAAGTCTCATCGCCAGTTATAATGCATTTCATGACACCCTGGTAGTCGGAAAGCATCGTTTCATACACTTCAACGCGACGCCTTTTTTCCAAAAAATTCAATGTTTTCAGTACCAGTCGAGGTTTGAGGCCCAAAACATTCTTCAAAATGGTATTGGCTGAGCCTTTTGATATGCTAACTTCATCAGCAAGGTCTCTAATTGTTAATCGATGGTTTTTTAATACCAAACCTTTGATTTGTTGAACGTGAGCTTCGTCGGTTGAGGTTGACTGTCGCCCTGGGCGCTCTTCGTTTTCGACACGTTCACGGCCGGCTTGGAACTCACTATACCACTTGTAAACATTTTTTTTAGACAAAGCCTCATCACCAAAGGCTTTCTGCACCATCCTCAACGTATCCGTAGCAGAAAATTCATTCCGTAAACAAAATTTAATGCAAATTCTTTGCTCAACAAATTTTGACATCGCAAAAAACGAAAAACTCACTTTTAGCAGCTCACGAAACGACACGTATCTCAAACACTAATGAATATTTTGACATGAAATTTGACAAAAATGTGACTGACAGTACTACCAACCTTAAAAAAATAGTTCTCCAAATCCTTCGTCGCGCGCAGTTTAAATTCAAATGTCGCCCTATTTTTTGGACACAGCGTTATGTACATATGTACATAAATGTGTTTGGGTTACGTTATATGATACCACAAAAATGAGATTTCATACTAAGAGAACAGTTTGGGGTCAAAGAGGGATACTTGCAAAGGGTAAATACACCAGATATTTTAGTTTTTCTTCGATAGAACTAAAAACGCAAGCCAGATGGATGAAAATGTGATGATGTCAAGCATGCACCAAGCTTTGAGAGGTGAATGTCGAAAATATCGATATAATAATAGAAATCACAAAAAACTGTTTGGAACCAATCACTACAAAATTTGAACACAAACAAAAAATGTAAAAAAATGTAAATAGAATTTTCATAGATGGTGTGTATTAAAAAATCTATGAAAATTGCATACAGCCTTACTTAAAAAGCCGAATATCTCGAGAAGTACTAATGATAGCGACTTTGACCTCGAACCTTTTTTATAGAAAATTAAATTTCCTACAAATTTGTCATGTACATTTTTTCTATAGCTCTTGTCATTTACATATGTACATATGTATATATACAAAAAAAGCGAAATTCGTGGACCAAAATTCGGATGTAGAGCCCCGTACTACCTCGCCGGTGTGAGTTACGACTTTATTGCTCTCGGCACTTTTGTAGAGTGAAAAATTCTGAGAAAAATGCGTCTAAAGTCAAAGCGATGCCATAAAATACACCTGATTTGTAGGAATTTAAAGATAAAAACTCACGATTGTAGTGTATTTTCTATGGAAAATTTTTACATGCCTTGGTTCAGTTCTTAATGTTAATATTAAAGGCTAAAATGTTCAGGGAATTTTTTTTAGGGTATTTCCAAAGAAATTTCGTGACGGGACTGAAAAAATTTAATATGTAGTTCAAAAAAAACAAACACCCTACCGTGTATATCCTTTATGTGCTCGGGATTGTAAACTTACGTTGGCGGTCGGAAGTCTACATTTGTAGCAATTATATATTTGTATGGAAAACTATGTCAATATATAAACAAAAACACTGGCACGAAGAGTTTTATACTTGAGTGCATATTTATTGTGTAATGTATGATTTTTATGTACATAGTTAAGTTAAAAATGTTTAAATATCATTCATGGTGCAACATTTACCCAAAGTATATGTTGTGGCATGTGTGTCACATACAGGTTTTTTACACCAACTGCAAATCTTGCGAGTGGTTTTACGCTTTCCAGCTTCACAATTTTGACAACAAACAGGGTGCATAGGTTGAATGTCGTTAGAAATATCAGGCAAATGGTTCGCAATAGTGCCAGAAACAGGAGAACAACCGAGAGCCATTTCAATAGCCAGGCGTGTTGGAGCATGGCCTAATACCCTTGGATTTTCAGAGCGCTTTTCAATTGCTGGCATGAAAAGCTGTTTTGCAAGGCATCACAGGAACTTTCGTCGTTTGTCTGTTTGTTGAATATGGTTGTTATTTTCCGAATATATAATGAATCCGGCTAGAGCGCTTATATCTAGCATGTTAAAAAGCATTGCTAAAGGCCAACGCAAAGTTTTCCGTTTAGTGGAATATGCAAAAAGCATTTTGTCCATTGCATCGACGCCTCCTTTGGTAGCGTTGTAGTCAAGAATATACTGTGGCTTGTTTTTCTTCTCAGGTACAATAGCATTTGTCAAGGACGTACTGGAAAGTAGTATAACAGCTTTTCCCTTTTTTGGTACGTAAGATACCAACGCAAATTTTGATTCGAGAAAGCCAAAAATTGTTGACTGTTCTGCTCGTTTGCGGTCTGGTTTCATTTCATTTGGCACAAATGTTTTGTTTTGGCGAACAGTACCAAGAAGAGAGAGCCCTTTCGACATCAGTTGCCTAGCCAGATTCAATGAAGTAAAAAAGTTATCACAGATTATGGTTCTTCCCGTGTTTTGCCAAGGATAAACCAGTCTTTGCACGACATTCTCTCCTACATTAGATGCACGACTAGAATTCGATTCCTTTCCAGTGTAAATCTCGCAGTTGAGAGGATAGAAAGACTTTGCATCGCATGCGAACCAGACTTTTATGTCATACTTTGCAGGCTTTGATGGTATATACTGTGTGAATCTAGTTCTTCCGCGATATGCAAATAGTTGTTCGTCAACTGTTATCTCTCCTGATGGTTGATAGTAGCGGCGAAGATTGTTGTTCATTAGAGCCCATAATGCATAAATTGGAGCAGCCTTATCGTTTGCTAGTCGAGCAGCTCTAGTACGCTCATTATCAAACCGAATGAATCGCAAAATTTCTTTGAACCGAGATTTCGGCATTACAGCACGGTAGTAACAAACTGCTTCTGTACTCCACAATACATCAATGTCTTCATCGTTAGACTTATTAACACCTGCCAAAAATAAGAGCCCAATGAATGCTCTCAATTCAACAATTGTCAATTTATTCCACATTCTCTTCTTTCCGTTGAGGTTTTGTTCATTCCACTTTTGAAATGTTTTTTCGGCTTTCGCGTTAGTATCAACTAGAACTTGTTCGAACATCGATGGAGTGAAAATCAAATCAAATACACTTGACTCGATGAGTCCTTTGGTAGCACGAGATGGGCCAAAAGCAGTGCCACGAAACACATTATGTGCACTCAATTGAATTGCTTGATTAGGCAGATTGGAAAGCCAGGTAGTATTGTCTTTTGAAACCAGCGAACCAAGACGCTGTTCATCTGCCTCCTCCTCTTCGAAATCCATCTCTTCCTCATAATCTGCTTCAAAAAATTCGGATCGAATATCGTCTTCTTCAAGTATCATTTCGTTTTCAGCATCAGATTCTTCGGGATTTTTACCAGGTGGTACGTAATCATCAGTAGAATCATCAAAATCTAGGCCCTCTTCTGCTTATTCATCAACCTCACTCAATAGATTCTCAATATGGTTTTGAAGCTCTTCGTACCCTAGCCTGTGTTTATAAATTTTTTTTATACAATCCATATCATGGAAAAAGATACACTTACCGTTTAACGACTCGTTTCGGACGGTTTGAGGCACGTCCAGACATAATTATTGTTATTTTTCCAAAAATCTAAAATTATTATTCACCAAGAAATGCTTGAGGAGCAATGCAAAACTGATCACCACAATATGAACATTGAATATAAATCACTGCAAAAATAATTATAGCTATTGCGAAATTCGCTGAAAAGTCAGTAAGGCAAGCACAGCCTACTTACTCAAATATCGCATTCAAAAAATTAAAGTTGAGTGGAAGGGTGATGTGAATTTTCACAGATTTTGTATATTGTCTACATTTGTAGACTAACCGCCAGGAGATGGTCATTTTGAAAAGTAGGGTCTCGGGGATACTGTAAACTATTTTTTTTACGTGTTAGTGGCCAAAACTGCTTAGAATTGATTTTTAGGAAGCTACTAAAAGTTTCGGACCATGCTGTAATGAAAAAGTTTTTTTTATTCAACTTTTTCTGCAAAAATGCTACAAATGTAAACTACCGAGCACATAAAGGATATACATAGAAATAGACAGACATTACTTGTGAGAGATCTTAAATTCATAGTTTGTATTTTTAACTTGAATTTTGTGTTTTATAGTTATAACCTTCCGACACTACTATTTCCATGAACAGCTGTACATAAATTTAGATATACTATATTATACAAATGCACCTCAGAAAGATAATGGGTTGTCAAAAAAGACTTGCGGTATTTTTATTGAATCAATTCGTGTGGCACCCATACATAAAGCTTCTTAGTGACTCCAAGCTTCTTCAAATGGTTTATAACGATTTGATGACTACTATGCCGGTCTCCTTCGACCAATTCAGCGATTTTATGGCAATTTTCGACGACAGGCCTTCCGGAGCGTGGCGCATCTTCGACCACCTCTACACCAGAACGAAAACGTTGGAACCATCGTTGTGCGGTGGAAATGAAAACTGTATCGGGTCTATAAACTGCACAAATTGGCGGCTTGAGAACCATTTTTGCCTTTATCGTAGTAGTACTGTAAAATATGCCGTATTTTCTCTTTATTTTGCTCCATGTTTGCGACGCTATAACTCACGAGCGACTTAAAAGAAACGACAATCAGTCAAACACGTGTTAGCGCGTGAAATGGGCTTTCTAAAAACCCGATGCGACGAATAAAACCAGAACTACGCGCTTTCAGCGCCAACTAGCAGAAATACCGCAAGACTTTTTTGACAACCTAATATTATTGCTTCGGCACAGCGCTTTTCTTGCTTTATAATAATGTTATGAATTGATATTCCAGGGTCCCGTCTTTTAGATTTTTTTTTTCAAAAAGCATTAACTCTTTTAATAAAAATAGTTTAAATAAGAATAATTGGATATTATATTAGAAAGTAATTAATTAATAATGTTAACAATAACCTCAGAAATGAAATAAAAATTCCGATCGCTAATGCAAATTGGTAGACTTCTTTGTCACAGCGCGAAAATGTGCGAAATCGAATTTCTACCTTGCCTATTTCCAATATAACAAAACCGAAAACATATTTTTTACATCAAAAGCATTATGGTTTTTATTTGTTTTTTTCTTCTAATAATTTATCAAGTATTATTTAAAACATTGAAAATTCAATAAACTGTTATTTTTTTAATAAAAAATAATAATTATTTCCCCTAAATTATTGCATTAATATTTAAATTATTTAGTACTATGCCACATAATAATTATTAAAGCATACCACAATCGTGATAATGTTCTTTTTTGTGTTTCAGAAGCTCAGCAAAAGACAAAACAGCAATCTCGCGTAAATTTAAAAATTCATAACGCATATAAATAAGGCGACGCCTTGCGGCAGTACCTAATATCATTATGTATACTATCTACGAATGTTCTCATGACAATACCAACCGATAAAACGACAAGATTACCAATTAATGAATATAACTTTTACTATAACAACAAAGTGTATACTGAGGACATATTTTGAATTCACATTAATTTAGACGCAACTAACCGCATCAACGGCACCCAGTCAAGCGCAACCACACGCGCCAAGAGTGTGCAGAGTGTCCGATGCAAGGCAGATTGTTGGCAAAAGCTATTGAAAACTAATAACTACTACATACAGACATATGTACACACATACATAAGTACATACATTTGTGACATTCATATAATATACATATGTAAGTGCGGAAAAATAACAATAATACATATTTACGAAGTTTAACATATA
>CM050324.1:2069011-2098432 GCA_027475135.1 Bactrocera correcta
GAATGAATAATTCTGAGAAATATGCGTCTAAAGTCAAAGCGATGCCATAAAATACCCCTGATTTGTGGAAATTTAGAGATAAAAACTCACGATTGTAGTGTATTTTCTATGGAAACTGTTTACATGCCTTGGTCCATTTTTTTTAGGGTTTTTCCAAAGAAATTTCGTGACGGAACTGAAAAAAATTAATATGTAGTTAAAAAAAAAAACACCCTACCGTGTATAAGCATAGAAATAGACAGACATTACTTGTGAAAGATGTTAAACTCATAGTTTGTAGTTTTAACTTGAATTTTGTGTTTTATAGTTAGAACCTTCCGACACTACTATTTCCATGAACAGCTGTACATAAATTTAGATATACTATAATACAAATGCACTTCTGAAAGATAATGGGTTGACAAAAAAGTCTAAAAAAGTATTTTTATTGAATCAATTCGTGTGGCACCCATACATCGAGCTTCTTAGTGACTCCAAGCTTCTTCAAATGGTTTATAACGGTTTGATGACTACTATCCCGGTCTCTTTCGACCAATTCAGCGATTTTATCGCAATTTTCGACGACGGGCCCCTCCGGAGCGTGGCTCATCTTCCACCACCTCTACACCAGAACGAAAACGTTGAAACCATCGTTGTGCGGTGGAAATGGAAACTGTATCGGGTCCATAAACTGCACAAATTTTATTGGCGGCTTGAGATGTATTTTTGCCTTTATCGTAGCCGCATTTTCTCTTTATTTTGCTCCATGTTTGCGACGCTATAACTCACGAACGACTTAAAAGAAACGACAATTAATCAAACACGTGTTAGCGCGTGAAATGAGTTTTCCACAAAGGTATAACATGACCCGACGAATGCGACGAATAAAACCAGAACTACGCGCTTTCAGCGCCAACTAGCGAAAATACCGCAAGACCTTTTTGACAACCTAATATTATTGCTACGGCACAGCGCTTTTCTTGCTTTATAATAATGTTATGAATTGATATTCCAGGGGCTCGTCTTGTAGATTTTTTTTTTCAAAAAGCATTTACAATTTAATAAAAATAGTTTAAATTAGAATAATTGGATATTATATTAGAAAGTAATTAATTAATAATGTTAACAATAACCTCAGAAATGAAATAAAAATTCCGATCGCTAATGCAAATTGTTAAACTTTTTTGTCACAGTGCCTAAATGTGCGAAATCGAACTACTACTTTGCCTACTTCCAATATAACAAAACTGAAAACATATTTTTTTACATCAAAAGCATTATGGTTTTTATTTGTTTTTTCCTCTAGTAATTTATCAAGTATTATTAAAAATTGAAAATTCAAAAAACGGTTATTTTTTAATAAAAAAAAATAATTATTTCCCCCAAATTATTGCATTAATATTTAAATTATTTAGCACTATGCCACATAATATTTATTAAAGCATACCACAATCGTGATAATATTCTTTTTTGTGTTTCAGAAGCTCAGCATAAGACAAAACAGTAATCTCGCGTAAATTTAGAGAATTCATAACACATATAAATAAGGCAACGCCTTGCGGCAGTACCTAATATCATTATGTATACTATCCACGAATGTTCTCATGACAATACCAACCGATAAAACGACAAGATTACCAATTAATGAATATAACTTTTACTATAACAACAAAGTGTATACTGAGGACATATTTTGAATTCACATTAATTTAGACGCAACTAACCGCATCAACGGCACCCAGTCAAGCGCAACCACACGCGCCAAGAGTGTGCAGAGTGTCCGATGCAAAGCAGATTGTTGGCAAAAGCTATTGAAAACTAATAACTACTACATACAGACACACATATGTACACCCATACATAAGTACATACATTTGTGACATTCATTTAATACATGTAAGTGCGGAAAAATAACAATAATACATATTTACAAAGTTTAACATATAAAAATATTGAGTAAGGTTACAAAAAAATGTTTAAATGATGCACTCGAAGTGTGTAAAATAAAAGCAAAGTTATTATTTTGAATAGCTCAATTTGTTGTGTATGTACCATTAGCGCCGCAAAGCTGAAACCAGCTGGAATAACGGAATATACCGTAGCCACCATCGGCTGCTCTAGGCAACCAAAACAAGTTAGAAACATTTAATTAATTTTTTTTTACCTAACAGTAGCATAAATGCAAAATATTGAAAATACGTACATATGTACATATGTACATATATGTACTGGATTCATGAAGCAGTAAATAAACAAATACAAAGAGCAAAACGCTTTCATCTACAATAAAAAAAATCTGCGCGTTTTCTGAACGTAAGTGTACAATACACATTACATAAAGTCGCGTATATACCGAGACACACACATGCTTAGTTGTATTGGTTAGCGTGCGTTTGGGGCCGTATTTGACACTACGCTTCCCACAGCTGAGCAATAACGGTATATTAAGCATCCTTGGTCTTAATTTTTGAACGCCAGCCAACATGGGTAGCTTGCCGAATTTGCACGAGTTGGAGGAAATAGAGCGCCGACGTGAAAAACGCCGTGAACGTGAGCAACGTGAGCAATTGCGAGAGCAACGAGCACGTGATTCAAGTCGTGAGCGTGAGCGAATGGCGTTATTTGCACAGCGCAAGGTAAGTGAGATACACAGAGTTTACTCTTTTTTATAGAAATAAATTGTAAACAAATCATTTGTTTCATAACATTCCATAACCAGATAAAAATATTATTAAATATTCGTTAAAACTCAAGCTGAAACATATTTAAGATGCATATTTTAAAGCAATTTACTTATGATGAGCAGATTTTCGTATATCACTCAATTTAAACTGCTCTTTACATAAAATCAATTAAAATATAGAATGCAAAGATTACTCAAACCAAAATGCATTAAGCGGTTTATATTCGACTTAGAGAAGAGAACTGTTAACTGGGTTCAGTTTATGAGCGGGTTTATATCAGAAGAATGAGGAATTGTAGCACCAATGTTGATATCTAAAACGTAAATGAATTTACTATATGTGACTTGGTCAACGAAAAATCAATTTATTTATTTATTATTATTTTTTTTTTTTTTGACACCTAAGTCCCCTTTTCGTAGACCAGGTCACATATGTATAATTAGATTATAAAGCTCAGCATTATTTTAGTACGGTAACGTTCTTTCAATATCATAGCTATCGGTAATATTGACTCAAATATATTTGCATAATTTGTGCATAATTTGAAGATTGATAGCAAAAGTAGAAGACAACGTAATCTGGAGAGAAGCGGATTACAATAATATTTTGATTAAGGCGGTTAATGTCAATCCAAACCTATAAAGTGCCTAGTTGATTTCACCTCCCAATACAGCTTTGATAAAAAGAGACCGACAAAAAATTGTGAGTTTGTCAGTGGAATTTAGCATGATCAGACACAGTTGTTGTAGATGGGACCAACCAACTGTATGATACCTTTATCGCACGCTGAAACTGTGCAGTTATACAGCAAACTGCTTTATCCAGCCGAAGACCTTGACACACTCATTAAATAGAAATTAAGATTTAACGAACGAAATTAAGACTTGACAAAGCTTCCTGGCGGTCAAAACAATGTTGTCCACATGATCAGGGAGCTCTCCTTCAGATACCTTTATAATATATACATAGATATAAAAGAAACCACTAAAATTTAAAAAAAATTTGAGTTTTGGTTATAAATTGGTTTTATATTGGTTATTAAATACTACTGTGATGAAATTGAAAGGTGACTTTAGTCCATTTCATCTCCTTCAAAGTAATCCCCTCCCGCTGCAATACACTCATGCCAACGAATTTTCCAGTCATCATAGCACTTGGAGCACTCCTTCGTGATGGCCAACAGAGCCTTCTTCGGTTCAGCTTTTATATCCTCAATTGAGTCAAAACGGTGTCGTCGAGGTCACGGGAATTTGCTGAATAGCCAGAAGCTACACAAAGGTGAATCAGGCGAATGCAGTAGTTGCGGCACGATATTAGTTAAAAATGTGAAGAAATGATCACAAATAACCAATGCATTATACGTACGAAATGGTGCATTATCGCACTTCTTTGTTCAATAAATTCAGACATAGTTAAAATCGAAGAATTCGCTTTTAGAGTCTCATAAAACGACGCGTATCTCAAATACTAATGAATATTTTGACGTGAAATTTAGCATAGATGTCATTAACAGTACTACCAACTTACAGAAAAATTCGAAAAACGCGCGAAGCATAAATTAAAAATTCACCTTTCAATTTGATCATAGTAGTATATCTGGCAGCGATTTTCGATTTTTGTTTTAAGCGGCCCACTCACGACAAATTTGTTTGACAAATCTGTTTGAAGACGGTTGAGCACTCACGACAAACCGATTTGACAAAATTTATTTCCATTGTGTGCTTCGCGGAGTGAACATGTCTGATTATAACGCGGATGATGTAATTGCGCTGCTAGTAATACACCAGTGCATGAAGCGAAAAAAGCCAAATGCAAAAAAAACAAAATATTGAAGAAAGAATGGATGAAAGAGTGGTTATGTGAGGCATATAACCACTCACATGTAAAACTGTTAAATTCAATGGAGCTGACTGCTCCTGACGATTTTAAAATCCATCCTGAAGAAGGATTCCAAAACGTATATAGATCTCCTTACTGCAGTCACTCCTGTAATAAAAAAGGAAGACACAGGAATGTGTGAAGCGATTACTGCAAATGAGAGACTCTCCGCAACATTGAGGCAATAAGGCCGGTTCATTTTTAAATACTTCAAAAAGCTCTTCCAAAAAATTTTTGCTCACGCTTGCCATTTTTTTATCCGCTGATGTTTACTCTGCAAAAATTTCAACCAACTTAATAAATGTTTGCAAACCACGCCACTCACGACAAACGAATCCACAAATCGGTTGTTAGTTTTTGAAATTTGTCGCAAACCTTCAATCCGTTTGACAACATGCCTACTCACGACAAAAACCACTTCAAACTCAAACAAATTTGTCAAACAAATTTGTCGTGAGTGGGCCGCTTTAAATATACATTGTTATTACAATAATTATACATTGTTTCGCATTTGAGGTGACGATATACTAAATCATAAGACTCTTACCCTAACCACAACATGAAATTAGAAAAAATAAATAAAAAAACCTGTGCTTTGAAAACAGTATGAAAAATTTCGCAAAGAGTCAAACTTGAAAATTAAGAAAACAAATTTCTCTTTACCAAAGTATTATAAAGGAAGTAAAGTTAATCTGATTATAAATAAATTATGAAAAACACTATAATATGTTTTGATGATATCACCAATTGTAACTAGCAATTTTTGTCTTTCGAGACAAAAGGTATGACTTAAAGATAAGTAGTTGACACTAACTTTATGTGAAAATTTCTTCGCTGTCCGCGTTCCACAATGTTGCGCTCTTTTAACTTAGTTCAACATCAAAATTGAGAGAAATAATTTTTTGATTGTCCTGTATTGTTTCCCACCTCTTAAACTGCACCAAAGCTTCTCTCGTGTTCGTTCATTCTTCATTTTTTAATACATTTCTAAATTCATACATACATACATATGTATGTATGTACTTGCTCATACTTTTATATACATACATTTATGGTTTATTTACTTCTGCAGCAAAATTCCTACAATGCCTATCTAATGGCTGGTTTGGGAATGGGTGGTGGCACACTTGGTATGGCTGCTGCCGTCGGAGCTTCCCACATAACAGGCACAGCCGCAGCAACTGGTGTTCTCGGCGTTAGCGCCAATACTCCAGCCACGGCGGCTACGACTACTTTGGGTGGGTTTGCTGTAGGCGGCGCAGCTCTGCTCGGCTTAGGCACGCCGGCATTACTAACGAAACACCATCATCAACACCATCAACATCATCGACATTCGCTGACAACACGACATCGAGTGTTGCGCACAAGAAGTTCGGGAGCGACACACAATATATGGGATGAACAATTTTTGGAGGTAAGGTCGTTTAGACTGTATATATACATATGTATGTGTATAGGACCGGACAATATTACTCTATTACTTAAGTGACGGATTTAAAATTGTGTTGAAACCTACATTTTAACAATGACCACAGTAAACAGTAATTGATGCGAAATTTTGTCAATTTACGAGGGAGAGAATGCGAGATGATAATGCTAACACCCACTCTCCTACCTACAAAGTTTGCAATAACTCCTTCAAAAAACATAAATAAGCAAGGAGCCTACCCTTATTTCCTTATTCCCACCCGCATAAACTCTGCACAATGAGCATTTTTGTTTTCGTTTCGTCGTGTTTCTGGCTTTGCTTTGTTGCCAAGGTAGCTAGCTGTTGAGGGCAGAGCACTGAGCAGTTGAAGCAATAACGAGCCGGCAATGATATGAGGATAATTGAATGAAAATAAGAGCATTACTCAATTAATAAGATTATGATTTTGACCTTGAAATAAAATTATCCTTCAAGAAACTGTATGACTACTTTTGGTAGAGGAAATATCAGACTTATTTTATCAAATTAAAGGGTAACAAATACTTTTATTATGAGGGCTGTCTTTATATTTTGAAATTAGAGAACAACAACAAATATTGTTCATCGAAAACCGCTTTATTGTTGTTCAAAATATTCTGCTTTAAGATCCATTCTCTTTTGTATGCGTTTGAATCCATGTTTTTTTTTTTTTTAAGTAAGGGGAAGTATTATAAGCCGGAGTGCGGAACTTTAATCCGCCAAATTAACCTACTCCCAACTCCAGACTCTCCCACGGAACCACCTGATTAAGTATTACTTCGTGGGAGTGTCAAGACATTTAAGTCTCTTCTATGGCACGGACCGACGTACGCCTACTCTGGTCTATATGTCTCAGTTTTGTCATGATTGAGGCTGCCGCTTCGTTGACAGCTCTCCAGTTCTCAATGGACTGACACATGAATGTCGTCAAGTTTTCCAGCGTAAAACTACCACCGAGTGCAGTTTTAAGTTTTTCCCTTGCACTTATAAAGCGTGGGTAATAAAAGAAAACATGCTCAGACATTTGAATCCATTGTCGAACCACTTTTGCACTCTGGTTGAGGTTTCCCCCAAAACATATATTATGTATGTACATACGTTCTGAACGCATCAACCGCCTCTTCAGGTGTCGAAAAACAACATTGTTTGGATTCGGTTCATCTGGATTATTGGTGGTTTTCACCTTGCGTTTGGTGATATACTCACTTGCACTTTTCTTTTAAAATTTTAAATTTTTATAAAACCTTTTGATTCGCTTTATTTTGGATTTATAATTCGTACTTTACTTTGTTGTTTTTAATACTTTTATTAACTTCACTTGTATGTTTACTTGCGGTTTTGTTATTATCAATAATCCACTGTATTTAATTTAATCTCCTCGACACACATACGCGTCGTAAACCAACTACCAGAACGTGAGGATAGTCACAGAAGAAATCGAAACAGGGGTCCATCCCCGACGAAGTGATCCTTTTTGATCGGTTGAGTGGTGGATAATCACGAGCTGGAGAAGTGGTGTGTGGTATAGTTGTATATTTGTATGATATGTTGTGTGTGTTTTTGATGGGTGATAGGATTTGTTGTAAGTTGTGTGCGATGCGTGCTGCGTAGAGAAATGGTCGGGAAGTACCGTGTGAATAGAGGTTGCATGAACACTCATACATATATTCGCTTGCTGTTTACATTCGCGTAAATCCATGATTCATCAGCTGTTGCGATGTCATAGGTGTGTTTTAAAGCACCGCTATCGTATTTTTAATTTTTCTCGACTAAACGACGAGTGAGTTTTTTTGAGCGATTGACAAATTGATAGGGATCCAACGTGGAAAACTTATTTACAATAAAATATTCATGCAACATTGATTGTGCTCTGGTCCCACTAATGTTTATACAGAATGGGCCATATAAAATTTTAAATTTAAAAAGTCAATAAAAAAACGGCTTGATATTTTTCAAAGTCCTTACATTTATTTAAAAGGTTGTTTTATGAAATTTATTTCTGGAAAACAATTTCGGACAAATGACCACCACGGCTGAGTTTACAGTAGCTTATCCGATCCACCCAATTTTGGAGTACTTTCTCGATGGTTTCAGGCATCTACAGCAGCTTGAATCTCGTACTTTAGATCTTGAATTGTTTCTGGATGGTTGGCGTAACATTTATCTTTAACAGCTCCCTACAGAAAATAGTCCAACGGAGTTAAGTCGCAGCTTCTGGGAGGCCAATTCACATCACCTCTTTTGCTGATTATGCGATTTTCGAAGACAGGGCGTAAAAGATTGAGTGTAGCGTTTGCTGTATGGCACGTAGCGCCGTTCTGCTGAAACCAAATGTTGTCCAAGTCTTCCTCTTCAATTTGCTTGAAGAAAAATTCGGTTAACACTGCGCAATATCGCTCACCATTGATGGTTACGGCGGTTCCTTCTTCATTTTCGAAGAAAAAAATGTTTTTTTCTCAAATTCCTTATTTACAATCTGTATTCAAGACAATACGCAAATGTTCTAAAATATACATAACTTTGTACTGTTGGACCCCAGTGGGCGCAAAAGTAATATTTTATTCTATACTTAGCTTAAGCTAGTGAAAAAAAAGAAAAAATTAATGATTATTTATTTCCTGTACGGGAGGTCTAGAATATGAAATCGTTTCAGTCGAAACGTTTCATCTGTTTCATCCAATAACGCAATAGCTAAAGGGTTGGAATGATTGCTCAGCCTTTCAAGATATCTAGAACTAAATTTCTTAATTTCGTCTTTGACACTTGGTATATTTAGGTCGTTGTTAATTGTGATATTTGAAACAAACCAAGGAGCATCAAGAATCTTCCTGAGGGTTAAGTTCTGATAACGTTGAAATATTTCAATATTTGAGTTGCTGCAAGATCGCCAAAGCTGGATTCCATACGTCCAGACCGGCTTTAGTATGGCTTTATAAAGTAAAATTTTGTTTTCAAAACTTCAGATTTGGGTCCAATAAGCCAGTACATTTTATTAGTCTTTTCTTTAAGCTCTTTTCGTTTTGCCTTAACGTGATTTTTCTATGTTAATCTTCTATCAAGATGGAGGCCTAAGTACTTCACTGTATTGCTGTTAGGAATCTCTTCATTGTTCATAATAATAGATTTATCTGTTTTAATGGCCATATTCCATTTTTTAAACCATGCCTCAGTAATTCGTACCTGATCCTGAATCATTTCGACGCTTCGATCCTAGAACTGCTTGCCGCAAGTATTGCAGTGTCATCCGCATAGGTGGCGACTAAGACATTTTCAAATAATTTGGAGAAAGTTACCAGTAAGCTTATCGGTCTGTACGACTTCAGCATGCTTTCAGGTTTGCCTGGTTTGCTGATCATAATGATTTCCGCGCACTTCCATTGAGACGGAAAGTGGTGAAGCCGTAGTATTGCATTGAATAAAAGTGTTAAAAGGTTATGTGCTTTTTTCGTTAGCAATTTAACCACTCTTGCATTTATTTGATCATAACCAGGGGATTTTTATTGAGCATTTCTATCTGGTTACCAACCTCACATTGTCTTATAGGTCTTACAGGAAGATCCATTTGACAAGGGCTTTCAATAAAATTATTTATTTCTTTAACGACAGAAGGGCAGCTAAACTCAAATGGCTGGAAAGTGCCTACTAAATGCTCGGCAAAAGCTTCTGCTTTGGCAAAATCGGACCTACCTCCGTTAATATCTTTTACCGGATGGTTTCTTGTTTTTGGGCGTTTTATGTACTTCGTTGCTTTCCAAATAGAGTGATCGCTGGGTCGTGTACCTAGACTTTTTAAAAACATTCATTTTTGAAATCTGAGAGTCGTTGCTTTAGCTCTTTTGTTGCTCTGTTTAAATTTCTTTTGTCAGAGGGGTACCTACTTGTCTGCCATATCTTCCTTAACTGTCGCTTGGTCTGAACCAGTTTTCTTATGTCAGCTGAAAGGAAATCGCTATACGGTCTTCGGTCAAGTTGTCGCGAAGGAGTGGAGATGGCGGCTGCTTCATGGATTGAATTGGTCAAACTTTCCACAGCTTCATCCAAATCTCTACCAGATTTTAAGCAAATATTGAGGTTGATATTTTCGTCCAGGCAGTGTTGAAATTTATATATATTGGTTGTTTAAGAAATGATACTGCTCTTTTTCATATAAGTGTGCAAAACAGTGTTATAGTGAAGAATGAGTGGAGAATGGTCCGAGCTTAAGTCATTGGAATCTGTTATATGGAGGCAATTTTTAGGAATTCCATTATATACGACAAAATCTAGCAAGTCAGGAGTTTTACAAGGATCAGAAGGCCAGTATGTCGGGTTTTCTGTGGACAGTGTTGAAAATTTCTTATTGCTAATACACTTATGTAACTCTTTGCCTTTTGGGTTGGTTAGCCTGGGCCGATGATTCCACCAGACCAAAATCCGCACCATACAGTGATTCGTGCTGGGTGCATTGGCTTCTCGACGATTACGAGCGGGTTTTCTGTGCCCCAAATGCGATAATTCTGTTTGTTAACGTAACCATCGAGATGGAAATGAAAAGATGATTTTTCGGTCAAATTGACTCACCATTTTGGAAAAAAGTTTTCAATATTTCCCAGTTTTCTTCTAGTGAATAGCGACCTATTTTGTAAATTTTAGACTTTTTCCTGAATATCTGTCACTTTCCGAATGTTATTTGACGTTTCCAATGTCGATATATAGATAATTCAAATTTAAAACGTTAGATGGCCCATCCGTTAGTTGCCTTAATTGCCCAAACTTACAATAAAGTCGTGACTTGCCAGTTTGCCACACTAGTGTTGCGAAATCAAAAACAAAGAGATTAATTACATGACACCAAAACTAACGTAAAAACTTAGAAGTGGACGTTTTGTTTGCTGGGCTAAAGATATGACCGCAACAGGGTATACAAAATTTCCTTCGAAGTTTACCATATTCACCCTTATGGGACGCTTCCTTAAGAGTCAGGGACCCTATTAAATATATACATACTTGTATATGTATAAATGATCAGCACGATGAGCTGAGTTGATGTGGCCGTGCCCCTTTGTCTGTATAAACCTGAACTGAGGGACTAGTTTTGAGATACCGATATGAAATTGTACACGCGTCTTTTTCTCCATAAAAATTTTGCATGGGTTATTGTTTAAGTCAACAATACAATTCCGAAAAAATGTTTACATTGAGTCACTATAGCATATAAAAGAAATGCAAACTGACCGATCCAAACCAAGGTCTTGTAAATACTCTTTTGAGTCTGTGAAGGGTTTTATACAGCTGTTATCAAAATTGTAGGAGTGCTGTTGCATCTCTTTTTGTCTTCTATATAGTATTTATTTATTTATTTTTTGCGCAAATCAATAAGTCTCGTTATTTTTGTCTTTGACTTTTTTTCTATTCCCAAGAATTCGCGAATTTTACAGTTAAATCCAATTTTTGACTTCTTAAAATAATAGGAGCGCTCATTTGAAATCAGCGTAGAAAGAAAAATGAATGGTTCATTGTCACTTAAGAGATGCAGAAGTATCTCTAGCTCTATTTTTTATCAATTTGTGGACGAATCAAGCTCATGAAAAGCAAAGCACACATGAGCAACGTGAATTAATCTTCATTTGGAAAAATGTATAAGAATGTACAAAATATTATCGGATGCGGATGGTTCGATGATTCGAAATGCTGTTAAATATTATACATATAAACCAAAAGATGAAACGCGCGGCCCCCCCAGGTGACATCAAATAAACTTGCTACACGCATAACTAGATACACGAAGCAACATCATTTCTCAAAAAAAAGATGAATTAAGCATACGTGTAGGTAACCAAATTATTGTTCGACGATTAAAGGATAATAATTATACAGCACACAGCACGAGGAAAATTCCATTTCAGACAAAAAAATACCAACAGCACGGATTCAATTTGCACAACGACACCTTGACTGGTCGCCAGAAAAATGGCTTAACATATTATGGACAGATGAATTTAAAAATGTTTTGTTTGGTGGAAAAGGCTCTCGTCAGTATTTGAGAAGACCGGCCAAAACCGAATTTAATTCAAAACCCTCTACATGAACTGTTAAACATGTTGGAACAAGTATAATAGTGAGGGCATGCTTTTCCTAATAAGGTGTAAGGCCAATCCACTGGATCAAAGATATCATGAATGATGCTCTATGCTGGCGATGAAATACGATTGGTTTGGGTCTTCCAGTAAGATAATGACCCGAAGCATACCAGCAAATTGACCAAAAAAAATGGTTCGCTGATAACGCCATAAAAGTGCCCGCCCAGTCGCCCGATCTCAATCCGATCGAAAATTTGTAGGCAGACATAAAGAAAGAAGTCGCTAACAAGGCTCTCACAAATATTAAGGAGCGCTCGGCGCTGAATTCCCCCGCAAAGATGCCAAAAATTTGTGAAATCAATGATAAGGCGCTGTTAATTAGTTCTCATTAATATCTTTTTACATAAAACTATTATATTTAAAAAAAAAAGCGCATTACTAAATTTGTCAATTTTTAAGTTTTGGATGGATTATCTCTCTCCACTCACACTATTATTTTGAGAAAGCCATTTTTGTAATAATTTCATTATTATTTATTTTTTTAAGAATCCTAATAACATAAAATTGCTGATTTTTATACACTTGCAACCAGTTGCTACAGAGTATTATAGTTTTGTTCACCTAACGGTTGTACGTATCACCTAAAACTAAGCGAGATAGATACAGAGTTATGTATATACATACATATATGTATAAAAATGATCAGGATGACGAGAAAAGTTAAAGTTCGGTTGACTGTCCGTCTGTCCGTCCGTGCAAGCTGTAACTTGAGCGAAAATTGAGATATCTCTACGAAATCTGGTATGTGGGTTCCCTAGTACAAAAAAATTTCGAGTTCGTAGATGGGCGTAATCGGATCACGGCCACGCCCACAAATCGCCATTAACCGAAAGCTTATAAAGTGCCATAACTAAGCACTAAATTGAGATATAAAGCTATAATTAGACACAGAGGATCGCAGTAGGCCTGTGGGCATTTTTTTAAAGTGGACGTGGCCCCGCCCTCTAACAAGTTTAATGTAGACGACTTCTTAGCCACTTAAGCTGCAATAACCAAATTTGCTGAGCATAAATATTATAAGAACTTCTACCGTCAGTATAGAATGGATGAAATCGGAGGATAACCCCGCACACTCCCCATATAACGGCACTTCTAAAAACTATTAAAATCTCGATAACATAAAATTACGCCGGAGACATTAAATTTTACCACTGAAATGGTATGAGAGAGCTTTATATGAGCTGGTGTGAAAAGTTGACGATGGTGGCGCCTTCCACTTTTTGGTAAAATCCCATATCTCGGGACCCGTCAAACCGCTTTTAACAACATTTAGTGCGTGAGATTCTTATTATTATACTTGTGGCATAAGATAAAAATCGGACAACAACCACGCCTACTTCTCATATAGCACAATTTTAAATTCCATGATTCGTTCAGTTTCCAGTACACAAATCAAGAAGGAATTATTGTAACGGGATAAAACTTTGCACAAATAATGTCTTTAGTGTGTGGCAATAAAAACTTTTCAAGCCCGAATATAACCGAATATTTAGACCCCGGTATAATAAATAATATTTATATCATATAAAAATTTTCGAACTTCGGGGTGACTGTGTACCGCATATATACTTGTAAAGGGTGATTTTTTTGAGGTTAGGATTTTCATGCATTAGTATTTGACAGATTACGTGGGATTTCAGACATGGTGTCAAAGAGAAAGATGCTCAGTATGCTTTGACATTTCATCATGAATAGACTTACTAACGAGCAACGCTTGCAAATCATTGAATTTTATTACCAAAATCAGTGTTCGGTTCGAAATGTGTTTATCGACAAATTTTGTTCAGCGATGAGGCTCATTTCTGGTTGAATGGCTACGTAAATAAGCAAAATTGCCGCATTTGGGGTGAAGAGCAACCAGAAGCCGTTCAAGAACTGCCCATGCATCCCGAAAAATGCACTGTTTGGTGTGGTTTGTACGCTGGTGGAATCATTGGACCGTATTTTTTCAAAGATGCTGTTGGACGCAACGTTACGGTGAATGGCGATCGCTATCGTTCGATGCTAACAAACTTTTTGTTGCCAAAAATGGAAGAACTGAACTTGGTTGACATGTGGTTTCAACAAGATGGCGCTACATGCCACACAGCTCGCGATTCTATTGCCATTTTGAGGGAAAACTTCGGACAACAATTCATCTCAAGAAATGGACCCGTAAGTTGGCCACCAAGATCATGCGATTTAACGCCTTTAGACTATTTTTTGTGGGGCTACGTCAAGTCTAAAGTCTACAGAAATAAGCCAGCAACTATTCCAGCTTTGGAAGACAACATTTCCGAAGAAATTCGGGCTATTCCGGCCGAAATGCTCGAAAAAGTTGCCCAAAATTGGACTTTCCGAATGGACCACCTAAGACGCAGCCGCGGTCAACATTTAAATGAAATTATCTTCAAAAAGTAAATGTCATGAACCAATCTAACGTTTCAAATAAAGAACCGATGAGATTTTGCAAATTTTATGCGTTTTTTTTTTTAAAAAAGTTATCAAGCTCTTAAAAAATCACCCTTTATATCGGCAAATATGCGTTTGTTAAAAAAAAATGAGAGAGCGTCTTTTACTCATAACATTGTATCTTTGTGCCTAAAATAGATAAATTTTAGCGAAAACTTGGCCTAGCCAATATATAACTAATATCAGGACATTCGAACATCATCTGACTTTACCTTATATGATTGGTTTACACCATAAAATACTTTCCTGGCCGTGATTTTTGCAAGTTGCAACAGTATAAAATATGCGGTTTCACCTGAACTTAGCCCCATTTACTTGTTATTTATTTTTTTTTAAGTTTACATGTTTATACATAGCAGTTATATTTTTCTTTCTATTTTTACAAATTTTCAGTAATTATTTGGGATTAGCTTCCATATACATATTACCATTTATATAATCCCGTATTCCTTTCATATTATTAATTGAAAGTGTCATATTCACTTCACACTCCACCTAGTTGAATCCAATTACAAACAAAAAATAAAGCTGCGCATTGCTTTCCGCGGTCCAGTCGTTTAAACTTAACGGGGCATCTCGACAGGCTAAAGTTTATGACATACTAACAGTCAAATATATTGCCATTGCCAAATCTGTATGTGGGCATTTGTTATCATAACAATCATTTGCGAAAAGGCGTCGGGTAGGTGGGTTCAAGCTGATGTAGCGAATGTCTTGAGCTCTTGAACTGTTTAAATTTTTATATGGATGAAAAAAATTTATGTGGAAAATAAAAAAAGGAGAAACATATGTACTTTTTTCCACAAATATATTTCTTGAAAAAATAAAAGATTTCATATTTTCGGACTATAATAATTGTAGCATAAATTTTATATATCAATTAAAATATAAAATTTAATAAGAGCAATGATATTTTGATTTATCCTTGTAGAAGTTTTTTAAATTTAAGACTTCGCTCATTCGCCAATCAATTTTGTAAAATTTTTCCGCAAATTAACAATATTTAACTAAATATTATTTTTTTGGAAAAATGTATTAAATTATTTTGAAAATGTACTTTATTTTCATAATTTAGCACAACCGTCTTAATCGCTCTTCTAAATTTAATATTACCGATATGAAATCCAACGGAGTGGAGGTCTTCCTTTTCCTCTGCTTTCTCAAAACCTTTCTCTCGAAAACTCGCAACGTCGACTCATCAGTAGTTGTCATTGTCCAAGGGGCGGGAATAATGAGTGACTTATAGAGTTTGGTTTTTGTTCGCCGAGAAAGGACTTTACTTTTCAATTGCCTACTCAGTCCGAAGTAACACCTGTTGACAAGAGTTATCCTGCGTTCGATTTCTAGGCTGACATTGTTGGTGGTGTTTATACTGATTCCTAAATAGACGAAATTATAAATAAAGTTATGCCCGTCAACAGTGACGTGAGAGCCAAGTCGCGAGTACAACGACTGTTTGTTTGATGACAGGAGATATTTCGTTTTGTCCTCGTTCACTGCCAGACCCATTTCTTACGCATACGCTAGCAGTTGTACACTCTTATAGAAGATGGTACCTTCTCTGTTGAGTTCTGCAGCTCGAACTATTTTCTCCAGAAGCAGGTTGAAAAAGTCGCACGATAGGGAATCGTCTTGTCTGAAACCTCGTTTGGTATCGCACGGCTCGGAGAGGTCCTTCCCGATTCTGACGGAGCTTTTCGTGTTGCTCAACGTCAGCTTACACAGCCGTATTAGTTTTGCGGGGATACCAAATTCAGACATCGCGGCATAAGGCAGCTCCTTTTCGTGCTGTCGAAAGCAGCTTTGACACCAACGAAGAGGTGGTGGGTGTCGATCTCGCAATCACCAGACATTAATCCTAATCAAAATATCTGGAAGTTTTTCGAAAACCGTATTCGAAAACATCGAATTTCATCAAAATAAGGCGAAAAAACTGGATTATCGACTTAGTGGGTCAAAATATCCGGAAATTATACTAGGAATCGAGTGGGGAGCATGCGTCGATGTCTAGAGACAATAACAGCAACAAAATGTAGGCCATGACCCGCTAAAACTATTAATGCGCTTAATTCATTTCAAAAAAGTTTACGTACGCAATTAAATTTTTTTATCTGTATAATTTTTTTTTATGCTATGTTTAATGTTAAATATATATATCTTGAAATGGATAGAAAAAACCACAAAATTTATTCATTTTACAATAAATATCATAGTTGTGTCATTAAGTAATTTAAATACATATACCATAAAAATTCGGCTTTGGCTGATTGGTCTAGTTTCACCTATGATTTTTGCGTTTATGGTTGCCGTAATGGATCCATTCTTCATCACCAGTCGCAAACAAGCAAACCTGAGTTATTTCTATTGCGTTCAAACCGCATTTAAACGTTTTAATATGGCTACTTGAGTGACTCCCAAAGATTCTGGGAGGGTTGCTCATGTTTGTAGCTATTTTTATCAAGTAAGGCCACCCAGGACGTTCTTAGTCCATTAAGTCAAAATCACCTCTTTTAGCCTGCAAGCTCAGCTAGTGCATGCTCTCCATAAACTTCCACCAAAATAGATGACTTTCTGCCATACTTATACTATATAATCCAAATTTTGAAACATTCGGAATAACGGTGAAAAGTTGAAATAAGCAAATGAGTTTGTTGAACATATACTCGTAGTAACCTTAAATAGTTAGATGTTTTTTGTGCGATATTTAGTAACCGAACTCTTTTATGCTAATTCTTAATATAAAAAAATATTCTAATTAAATAAATATTAATAAAATAATAGAAACTTACTTACGCTCGTAAAATTTTTGTTCGAATGGCAGCAATTTTTAACAGATTCATTCTCAATATGTGCATCTCATTCTTACACATTAAAAACTCCAACCACAGAATTTTTCATTTCAAACAAAAAGTTAGATATGGATATGCAGTAGTATAAGGGTGAAGCCTTACAAATGTATTTGTGAATTGGTTACCTCCGTCTTGTAGGGTTATTATCCGTTCCTAAGATATTTTGTTCTACGCCACCAATACGGAACCGTATTTTTTCGGCCAATTACTAGCCGAATTTATGTTTCATGCTACTAATTTAAAAACACTTAACTTCTTTATAATTTCTTCCAATAGCACCTTGCTGCATACTCACCAATTTCCACACGTTCTCATCGTATCAATCCGGTCTCATCATATCAGGTGCAAGCCGCTTTGGCTGCCTCTCGTCGACGTGAGTCTATCAACAGTTCCATTGGTGCTGCATCGATACGACGCCTTATTACGCTTAATAACCGCAACTGCCGCCATAAGATACCGCCACATGTGCGACATAAGGTTTGCCAGAGCTTCATCTGCATAGCGGTGGCGCACGGTTTGATTTGCGGTGTATTATTGCCGCTATTCGCGCTACAAGGTTCCAACTCCGTGTGGCATCAACGCGAACAGTGGCTACATGTGGGACCCAACATCGGCTCACTTCTATTAAGCGGTTGCTTTTTGATCTCCGCCATTATGTGCCTATTTACCAAACGCCTTATACAGAAATTTGGTCATACAACAGTGATTAGCGCCAGTTACGTAGCGGCGAGTATCTTTCTCCTATGTCATCTTTTTCCCTCCATCTTTACGCTACTGCCAGCATATATACTGCTTGGTGTTACATACAGCCCTTCATGGATTAGCAAAATAGCATTGGTGGTGCACTTTGGTAGCAAGTTGAGCTGCTCCCAGCATGAGTGCATGCTGACTTCGTCGCATAATACAGATGTGATGGATGAGCATAAACTCTTCTGTAATCGCGATCAAAAGGTGCGCCGTTTGGCGCGCTGGTTTCAGGTGGCACAAGATCTGGGTATCATACTGGGCACACTATTGGCATCGTTCACTTTGGCTTGTAGTTCTAGCGATTGGAATTGTTTCGATAGTAGCGAAACAGTGGCAATGGAGACACAAGCAACTTTACTTCACAGTGAAAATCTGACAGAAAATATTGTGAAGGCAGTGGCACTGCGTTCACATTCTTACAGTATGACTGGGTTTTTACCCAATATACCGGGGTATTTCGATGATTTTTACTATCACAATGAGCACGGTGAAAGAATTTGTGGTGCCGATATGTGTCCCGTTTGGCATCAGGATAACACATTTGACGATACGAGCAACGGCACCAACGAAACGATTTACACGCAATTCATTAATGAAAGATCGACTGGCGGCGGTATTACGCTGATAAGCACCTATTTCTTATTCACATTAGCTGCGGCGGCTTTATCCTTCTTTGGTGGACGCATTCAATGCACATTCCGTCGCGAGGTGCACATAAAAGGCGTAACGGATACGATATTGTTCGCTGGACCGATGGCGTATTTCGTGGGAACTGAACAGGCCTATATGTTGGGCGACTTTCTGCGGGTAAATAATCTGAGAAATTGGTGATTTGATATTTTGAGTATCACATAAAAAAATCTTCTTTTACACGCATTTACAGGCATTCGTCTCTTGCTCCTTGGGTATTAGCATGGTGGCCGGTGCTTTAGTCGGTATGGGTCTTATGCAATGCATAGTTTCCTGCACATTAAGCATGCTACTACGTCACACCAAACGAATCGTGGTCATCTGTAAGTACAGTTAACTTTAATTCATAGATTTCATAGATTCATTGGCAATCATTATGTCATCAATATGAAATCAATGATATTTTCTCATTTTCTCCTGACAGTGGCCGGTTTCTTCTTCCAATCATGTCTACTACTTGCTTTATCCAGCTGGAAGCCATCGAGCGATGACATGGCACTTTTCTATGTGCTGGCTGCCTCATGGGGCGCATGTAACGGTATGTGGGAAACGCTTTTAATGGCCTTAATCACGCTGAATCACGCCAACCACGTTACGGATGTCACCAGTCCGTTGCAAGGACTACGTTTTCTCGGTCTAGGTATCACGTTCGCAGCGCATGGTTTGATGTGTGAAACACCGAAGATTATCACCATGGTTATAATACTAGTGTTGAGCTTGCCGGCGTATGCAATGCTAGAAATAAGACTGGAGGCGCAACGTAAATCGCAATTGATCAATTTATGACGTAGCGTCTTTAGTTAGTCAAAAAGGCAAGACGCCATGGCACGAACTCATACAATGTAATCGAGTTCGGAAACATGTCATGGGGGTCAATGGATGTATAGCAAAAGTTAAACAGTATTAATTTTAAACCTGGAAAAGCTAAATAAACAAATATTTTATACAAGTTATATGCAGCACTCGGAGTTTTGAGGTTATCGAGACAGCTTATACCGTTCGAAATATTAAACTTAGAGTAATTAATAGTTAACTACAAATGTACTTGTAGGTACATTGTATTTGGTTAAGATTCCGTCAGAAAAAAAACGCTCAGCAAACGGTCTTTTATCTCAGCTCTCATTAAAGTCGCAATATCTCAAGAACTATTAAAATCTCCTTAATTTTTTTCAAATGCAAGGTGAACTTATGAGGAATCCATATTTGCTTAGTAGACTTAAATGTTTTTTCCATAAATCGAGAGACCATTTGCAAATCGATTTTCTTCTAACGTAGTCTTACCCACATGAATTGTAGGTAGGTAACCCCTAATATAAGTTATAATCATATTTGTATCTGCCGTTTTATTATAAAACATGGCAACTCTTACTCGAAGATCAAGTTTGTAAGCCTGACTGTGTTGTTTGATTCGCCGAATAATCAGACAATTGTTTTTTATTCGTCAGATAGTATGTGTTAGCACATACCATTTATATATAAATTTACATACATACTGCACACGCACATATACACTACATACATATGATATTGTATAATGTATGAATATTTACATTTTTATATTGGCTAATCATGTAAATCGGACGTTAACAAACGTTTACACAAAAATTAAAAATAATAAATGACAACATCAAAAAAGTACACTGAAAAAATAATGATTAAACAAAATAAAAATAACAATATAAATTCTACTGGACAACACTAATTTGGTGATTTTTATGCTTAAAGCAACACATCTAGTATATTAAAGCATATTATGTTTCAAAGAACTTTTTACTTTTTGAAAGTATCTTCATCAGGTAGGCAAAAGTATCAGAAGTGTAAAAAGTTTTGTTTTTGAAATAAGGGGAAAATATTCGTTCCCCTGGGCAATTTGATGCTAGAAGTAGATATGGACAGATTATACTTATTTTTTATATTAAAGATAAGCCTACTCGAGAAAATATTTTAATACAATTAATTTAAGGCGTTTACACATTGATCTCGAAAATATATAATCCGATTTCGACCATCTTAAGGTAAGAGGAACTCTTATGTTCGCTTTACTATATTTAAATATTTCCATTGATGTCCTCGCCACATTGCTAAAAACTACATGAACCGCGATTTTTTTCAGATTTTTAAATTTTTTCTCGAAGTTATCGCTTGCACAGTCAGACAGACGGATAGACATTCAGAGAATGATTCGGAAAACAAAAAATCCGTGGAAATGCTTGTGCATAACCTTAAGTCAAAGAGTTTTGTTTTTCTAATATTTTTCGATTTTTTCAGTTACTTTTTACTACGGTACTTTTCAACCCATTGGTAGTTATCCATAAAATCGACGAAGAAATATTTCTTTTAAGGTTAGTTTCCAGCTCTCAAGAAAAACATGTCAAGTAATTTTGAAAGCAGTTTACACATTGTGAATGATGCACATTAGAAGGGCAATAGAAAATAAACAAAGGAAATATACTTATCTTGTAATTATATTAATATTTTCCATTTGAGAAATGTGGTTGAAGATTGGTAAGTTTTTCCAACATTTCAAAATGAACTGTACTTCCTAACAATGATTTTAACTAATTTAGGATAAATTTAACGATTACTTTGAGTTTCCTTCAAGAAACAATTGTTGATTTCATGTTTCTTCGCAAAACCAGTGTAACCATATACGCATTTTATTGAAAAAAATATATTAAAAATTCGTACTAGATTTCTTCAGAGCTGCATACTAGCACAAGAAAATTTACCGCAGGAAAATTTCTTGGCCATTTCTTAAGCGTTTTTTATATGAAGTTTTTACTTTTCTTGAGAGCTGGAAACTACCCTTTAGGATAAACAGCTAAGTTCTGATACTTTATAAGTTCCCGAAAATTTCAGCCTTCTAACATATACTCCAAATAGGCATGCTGTCAATTAAAACGCTGTATACCTAAATCTTTTAAATCATTAATAATTTTGGCATGATAACAACGACATATCTATGTTGGGATTAACTAAACAATAAAAAAAAGTAAAAAAATAAAAATAATATATTAAACACAATGGAATAATTAAGATTATATAAATTGTAGGAGCTATGGAAGCTGTACTGTAATTAATGTATTTAACATAAAAACCAATACTAAGATATCTCAAAGTTGCACTAAGGTGTTATTAAAAAATTAAAATTATGAACTTAATATTATAAATGTCATGAAATGTTGAATAAAACAAATAACTAAATGGATCCAGTAAATTAAAGCACATACAACCGAAGAAATAATAGATAAATTTAAAATAATAGTATAAAACTCATTCGATTACATGACATTAGGTAATTGAACAATTATTTCTATAAGCACTTTTTAATAACATGTTTACACGCAATGATTTTAGACATTCTGTATTATTAACTGAGACACATACATACATATGTACTCAGCACTCATACATACATATACATACGTACTTGCGTCTATTCCACATTTTAAATTTTTTCCATATCTTCCTCAAACGTTATTCTATTTAGATAATCCACAATGAAATGAAAATATCGTTCAACTTGAAAGTTTACAATTACTAAGAAGGGATAAAAAACCTTATACCATGTTCAGACCGACACTTAATCACATGATTTCGGCTGTTGAGTTGTTTATCCCACTAATCTTATAAATTTATCAAGATTTCGCCATACAAAAATGACAGTTTCAAATCACTTCATTGAAATGATTTGAAACTGATCCACGCTAAATCTCTCTGTGCGACTCTGATTTCGCGCCATCGTCAGCATTGGAAATCACAGCTGATTTAGGCGCTACAAAGTGAAAAAAATTTAAACAAACAAATTTTTTTCAAAGCAATAAATCTAATTTCACCTGAAAATAGACTTAACAAATTAAAAAAATTCATGCATTATTTCTATAATATGGAAAATATCAAAAAAAAGATGACTTTTATTTCAAATACTATATGACAATCTTTTCTTTTGATAAATATTAAGCAATGTAAATTCATGAATGTCAATAACAGCTGATTTTTGATCTTTCTAACGGCAGTGAGCACGGCTGATTAGTGAATGTAATTAAATGTAATCTAATCTCTTTAAATTTTCGGTCTGAACATGGTATTACCCTAATATATAACAAGTCAATTGAAAAGTCCAGTCTGACACATAGAAATTAAAAATAAAATTAAATCCTTATGATTTTTACCGTGCGATTCTGTTACGTGAGACAGTATCAAGTCTCTAGTAAATTTGAGATTTTGAGTTAGAGACAATTTCTGAGACTTGAGACGATTTTGCTATTCTCTAAGTGACAGTCTCAAAATCTATTACATTTCATTATTCAGAGATGTTTTTACACTTGAATGATAATAAATATGTCGATAACAAATATTAACTTTTCTATAACATAGTCAAAAAACATAATTATCAATAAAAATAAAAATATATGTTGACTTTGTTTCATAATATTTACGAAATTTATGTAAAGTTTATTTATTTTAACCTTTTCGTGTTTGAATTGCCTACAAAATGTAAAAAAACGACAATCGATTAATATCTATGATGATCTCTATTCAGTACATTGAAAATAGCAGCAAGAGTTCTTTTTAGTTTTGTGACCAGCTAACTACCAGGTCTCAATATTTTTAGACTAACGCAAGAGACTGTTTAGTGAATAGTAACTAGTATCAAATTGATACTTTGTCCCAAAATGTCTCAAATAGAGACTAGAGACTGGTTACAGAATCCCGCTATTAACCTTCAATAGGCGCATTGACATCTGTCGGAGTATTAAATTCTGAATTATAAATCATAACCATTTTGAGTTAAGCAGCTTTTGTTATCAGAAAAAATGGAGAAATGGAATTTAGCGTGTTGATAAAATATTGCTTTTTGAAGAGAAAAAATACAGTTGAAGCAAAAACTTGGCTTGATGACGAGTTACCGAACACTGTCGCAGGAAAAAACAACTCAGCTGACGAGCAAGCTGACATTTTACCAAAACCAACTATGTACAAGTTGATGATTCCAAACAGTGTTTGAAGATGTTCAAGCGTAATAAATCCCAGTCGGCTGGCAAGGTCATGGCGTATATATTTTGGGATAAGCATGGAATAATTTTTGTTTTATTATGGTAGGTCGGGGGACTTCTCAATTGACTTGTTAGATTTTCAATTGACCCGAAAGATTTTCACAAAACAAAATATTTCTGAGTTCTGTTGATTTATTTTACTTTTATCTATTTGCTCATTTTGCCTTAAAGCAGTTTATATATAGTAATAATTTTTTCTATGAAAGTAGGTATTATTGATATACATATATATATTTGAAATCTTCTAATTTCATATATCTATAATTAATGTATATTATTCGAGGTTTTGGCGAATTTCCGATTATTTTCCGTTTTGTTACAGCCGTGTCGTGACCATTTTGGGCGACCAAGCTTTAAATGTAACTTTATCGAAACTACTTTTTTCCATGCGATCATTACGATATCTCAAGTTCTAATCAGACGATTTACTTGAAATTCGGCTTGCGTATTTTGCAAATATGTATAGTATATGTCTATCGATGAAGCAACAAAAGTCATAATTTCTAATAAGTGAAAAAATCGATTATTTTTGTTGGTTCATACGATTCCAAATGTAATGGACTAATTAAGAGTAATTGTTATATATTTTGGATAACGAGATGTGTACAAATTGTGACGACGAGGATGTGACCTTTCTTCACATCCACTTTAAGGACGCATGAGTGTATGTAACTTTTTTTTTTAATTGTAAGAAAAAATGGATAGTAAAAACGCCAAACGCCGAATTATTATTTTATATTTACATGTATGTAAGTAAGTCAGTTTCCTCAGTTAACCCCGAAGTAGTAATGATCGTTCATTATACGACTGCTACTCTCATTTTACTCATTTTTACTACACTGTGTGGTGTGATTACGATAGATAGCCGTTTCTTACTTTTTGGACGATCATAATTGGACTTAGAAAATTCTTCAGATTACGACACACCTCTAAACATATTGATCAAGCAGAAAGTCTTTCACATTTTTGTGAGGAAAAAGTTCACTGCATGCATTTTTGTTAATCAAATTCGTGAACCAATTCGTGTTTCCAAAAATGCCACGGATCCCCTTATGTTCTTCAACTTGCTCATAAGTGGTGAAATATTGAACGAACTCGTCAAATGGTCTAATGCCGCGGGAGATATAATATCTCGATATAAGTTAATACAACAAAAAAAATATCAACTGACAAAGAAATAATAATAGTTTTCTCAGCTGCTAAAGAAGATAATCATTTATCAGCTAAAGAATTATTTCATAGCTCTTATTTTGGACCTCAGTATGCTGCCACTAAAGAGCGGTTTCTTTTTTACCAACGAGTTTAGGGATTGATGATAAGTCACAGCGTCTTCTAAGAATTAATTATGTTTAATTTCTAAACAATCCATTCCAAGGTTCCACAATTAAAAAAAAAAGCACAGAAACTTCGAATTTAATTATCTGTTTCAAATGTTGGATGCGGCTACATCTCAGATGGTCCATCCGTCGAGTCCAATTATCGATGACTCATTTGAGTATTTCGACTGGTACCGGGCGAACGACAAGGGTGATGTTTGGCTCCAAGGCTTAAATCGAAGCATGATTGTTCGCATATATTTTAGACATTACATAACCCCACAAGAAAAAGTCTAACGGTATGATGTCACACGATCTTGGTTTCTAATCGCCCGGCCCAAAATTAAAATTATCTGCACTGTCAATAAATCCGTTGATATTTGTGTGCGGGAAGTGGCGCGGTCTTATTGAAAACAAATGTCGCTGAGAGCTTGAATTTCAGGCATCAAGTAGTTGGTTATCATAGCACGATAAAGGTCGCCATTGACGCTTACGTTCTCATCGGCATCATAGGCTCACAAACACACCAACCGTTGTTTTTCTGGATGAAATGGCAGCTCTCGAATCTTCTCAGGTTGCTGTCCCAAATACGGAAATTTTGATTGTTTACATACCCATTGAGGCAGAAATGGGCCTGAACGCTGAACAAAATTTTACTTGAAAATGTCGGATCTTCTCGGAACTTTTCGCTTTGGAAGGTCGAACGACTTCTTTATTTTGTACGCTTTCAATTTACGTCAGTCTGAGTTGGTGCGGAGGGCTTTGTCCGCTTTTGTTCTTTGTGTACACTCTCAGCTACGGCCTCTATGTTTTCTGCACTACGTGTTGCACTTAGTCTATTCGGTCGAATATTATCCAATAATGAATGCTGGGTCTCATATGAGCGAGAGTGTTGCGAATAGTACGCTCAGTAGGCCGATTATGTTGACCATAAGTTGGGCGTAGCGCGAAAAACCCCATTCTTTACAGAACGTGAATTTTCGTAATAAAGTTGAAGGCGTAAGCCTTTCCATGATGAAATGTCAAACAATACTGAACAAAAATAACGTGACAGCTTGACACGATCTGTCAAAACCAACTGTATGAAAAGTGGACCGCTACTTGGATCACCCGCTACAAAAGCAATTACTATTTTCATTAAAATTTTGAATTTTTTGTTAACATATTTTTAAGAAATATCTAAACTTGCCTTTTTACTTTGCCTTAACCAGTACAATTCACATTGCAATTAAATTAGTGTTTTAGTTATAATTGCAGTTTAAATTTTTTTTTGTATACATATGTATGCTGATACATATGCTATGTAATATGGCAGATTTTCGTAAATGCAATTTTTAGATGATTCTTTATTTTGCATTTGAAGTGACGATGTACTTTACTACACACACTCAACTGTTTTTTACACGGATTTAAAATAACACGGTTTTTTTGTAAAAAATTTTTCATCTAGTACGGTTTTAAAATAAACGTCTGGTAATTCTGTTTGCTTTTACCACACTTGGTAACATTGCTGAAATGAACATACAGTGAATCAAAAAAATTTTGGCACATTTGTTTTTTTAAAAAAAGATAGTTAAAAAGCAACAAAAAATAATCTCATTCAATCATTTTTGTACATAGTGTAATTGGGAGAAACCAAAAACAATGCCAGCGAAAATATAACGTTACATTCACCCCCCAATCCCCCCAAATCTAGAAAAGAAACCAAAAACAGCGAAAAACAAATCAAAAAAGAATTGGTACACATCATGTTTTTTGCATATTCCTCTTTAAGTTGACTTCCTTTGATCCCGTTTTTGGTGACTTCTGTTAGATATTGCATATTAATGAATAATTAGAGCAATTGACTTTTAGTAATGTGTTTAGCCTTGACATAGATTGAGCAAAATGGGTCGCGGAAAAGAAATAACCGTTAAAGTGCGGAAACTCATTTTGAATCTGTACCTGGAAAAAAATCATTGCACGAAATAGGACAAATTGTCAATAGATCCAATGTAACAAACCATTAATAAAAAGCGAAAAATAGAAAGCAATTACAGATCTGGAAGGCCAAAACCTTTTTCTGATCGGGAGGAACGATCCATTGTTGGCACAGTGGCAAAAGACCCAAAAATTTCGGCTGTAAAATTGAGTGAAAAAATGCAAGAACAACTGGGGAAAACATTTAGCTCACAGACAGTCCGAAATATCCTGCATAAGGCCGGTTATCATCGTCGTGTACCTTGGCGAAAGCCTCATATTTCAAAAACTAACAAAAAAAAAATAGGTTGGATTTCGCTAAAGCTCACCTACACCAACCTGAAACTTTTTGAAAAAACGTGATTTTTAGCGATGAATCCAAGTTCAATTTATTTGGATCGGATGGGGCTCAAAAAATATGGCGAAAGCCCAACATGGACCTCCAAGAAAATAAAATCTTAAAAACAATCAAGCATGGCGGCGGAAACGTAAAGGTGTGAGGATGTATAGCGGCAAGTTTAGTTGGGAATCTGGTTTTTATGGACGAAAAAATCGATAAGCTTGTTTATTTAAGCCTTTTGAGAAACAATTTGCTTCCGAGCGTAACTAAATTGGGCTTAAATGGAGAAAAATGGCAGTTCCAGCAAGACAATGATCCCAAACACACTTCTGATCTCCTGATCTTAATCCCAGTGAGCATATTTGACATTTGCTTGAAAAAACAAATTCGCAAGCACCAAATAACTTCGAAAAAATACCTTAAAAATGCTCTGAAGGAAGAATGGGCCAATATTACCAGTCGGGAGCTTCCCATTTGGTCGCCAGTATGCAAAGGCGCTTGCAAGCGATTATTAAAGCCAAGTGAGGTGCAACAAAATATTAAACATTTTCAGTTTCTTTTTCTTCATCTTTTGTGTTACAAGTGTTAAAAGTTATATTGAAGCAAAGTGGAAAAACTGAGCTGTGTCAAAACTTTTTCGATTCACTGTACGTTGTAGTAACTGGGAAATGCCCTTATTCGATGACTCTTACCTAAACATTTTGTTCACATGATATTTTTTTATTATTATTATATTTTTTTTTTTTTTATTTCTATTTTACTTTTTCTGTTTTTAATTCTGAATTAACAGATTTCTTTTTTTTTTGCTTGCTCTACCAATTACTCACCTGTATGAATTATGTTTTTTAAGTTTTAAAGCTCAATAAAATGCCATATGAATATACAATTTGTATGCACATCTGAAATTTTATAGTTTTCAACATTTTTTACGCGATATTTCGAAGTAAATATAGTTCTTTATTTCATCTTACACGGTTTTAAGATGACATCGTAAGTAACGAACGTATCCCCCCTTATACTATAGGAAGCGTCTCTTTTTTTTACATGGTTTCTTTTTACACGGATTTCTGAGGAAAAAAGAGTTAAGTGTATATTTCTCTGAGTGAGTTTGATCTCAATTTACACGGTGACTCAGACGCAGTAAAGAAAAAGTTCTTTGTGTAAAATTTTGAATACAAATATGTTGGAGAAGATTCCACATTTTGCGCCTGCATTTCGTTTTTTAAAAATTTTCTTTGTCTTAAACTGTGGGTTTTGATTCTTATATTCAGACAAATTTACAAAAATAAAAATGCAAATTAAAGAGATATGTATGAATACATTTATAAATAAAAGAGCCAGTTGGTGAAATGAAATAAAGATTTTAATACACACCCTTTACACGTATTACATACAGTAATATACATACATTTATAGATATATAAGACTAAAGTTATTAGCATAATTTTTGTACACTTGCCCAAACGATTACACGTGTACACCAAAATAGCACAATAATTGTAAATGTTATTCCAATAATTTAAATGGAAATAAATAAAAGGTTATTTTTAAAAATATTCAAAAAGTCTAATGGCAATGTTAACATTTTGTGCAAAAATTATAACAAACAAATAAGTTTAACTAGTAAATAAGGTTATAAGCTGTTACCCATAAGAAATACGTAATTGCGTAAGAATGTGCGCGTATTGGTGTAAATGTATTTACAATTACATATAAAAATATGTGTAGGAATTTTATAAACATTAAGTACTTACATATATATGTATGTAGTTATATGCAGGTAATTTAATAGCGCGTTACGCTCGCATGCATATGTATATACATAAGTACATGCATAGAATAGAATAGAAGCAAAACCACATAATATATACATATGTATATGCATGTAAGGGCATAAGTGTGCTT
>CM050324.1:2099432-2128356 GCA_027475135.1 Bactrocera correcta
AGTCTGGAGAAAGCAGAACTAACGGCGCGGGTGTTGAGACCATTGATATCTATATCATCAGCATACTCTCTTATAAAAGATTGTATCTGCTCAATTAAGTCCTCAGCTCGAACTATTTTCTCCAGCAAAAGATTGAAGAAGTCGCATGATAGGGAGTCGCCTTGTCTGAAATCTCGTTTGGTATCGAATGGCTCGGAGATCTCCTACCCGATCCTGACGGAACTTTTGGTGTTGCTCATCGTCAGTTTACACAGCCGTATTAGTTTTGCGGGGATACCAAGTACAGACATCGCGGCACAAAGGCAGCTCCTCCTCGTGCTGTCGAAAGCAGCTTTGACATCAACGAAGAGGTGGTGTGTGTTGATCTCGCAATCATCAGACATTAATCCTAATCAAAATATCTGGAACTTTTCGAAAGCCGTATTCGAATTTCATCAAAATAAGGACAAACAAACTGGATTATCGACTTAGTGGGTCAAAATATCCGGAAATTATATTAGAAATCGAGTGGGGAGCATGCGCCGATTTCTTGGGACAATAATAGCAACAAAATGTAGGCCAAAATCCGCTAAAACTATTGTAATTACTTATGTAAATAATCATTAGGCCCATTAATTCATGTCAAAAAAGTTTACGTACTCCAATTAATTTTTTTTTTATCTGCAAAAAAATTTTTTTTTTTGATATGCTATATTTAATGTTAAATATACATATCTTGAAATGGATAGAAAAAACCAAAAAATTGATTCATTTTACAACAAATAAATTTTAATTTAAGTTTTTTTATAAAAAAAATGTTTTTTTGACACCTAAGCCCCCTTTTCGTAGACCAGGTCACATATACTACATATACTATACATATGTATATAAATTACAAACTGAATTTTCTTTCTTTCAATCAACATTTATGTACGGTATTTACTAAATAGCATTATTTTTTTTGTAAAAAGTTTACATTTGGTTTATATAGAATTTATATTGCTATACTTTGTATAATTTACAATACCAAATACATCAATTTATTAATTTTTAATATTCACAAAATGTGTAGATGTGTAGGCTAATTTAAGATTCACTTTTTAAATTAATCAATTTAGAACTATTAGTAATTTAAATATATCACAAAAATTCGGCTTTGGCTGGTTGGCCAAGTTTCACCTATGATTTTTTCGTTTATGGTTGCCGTAATGGATCCATTCTTCATCACCAGTCGCAAACAAGCAAAACTGAGTTATTTCTATTGCGTTCAAACCGCAATTAAACGTTTTGATATGGCTACTTGAGTGACTTCCAAAGATTCTGGGAAGGTTGCTTATGTTTGTAGCTATTTTTATCAAGTAAGGCCGCCCAGCCCGCAGTCTCAGCTAGTGCATGCTCTCCATAAACTTCCACCAAAATAGATGACTTTCGGCCATACATATATAATCCAAATTTTGAAATATTCGGAATAACGGTGAAAAGTTGACATGAGCAAATGAGTTTGTTGAACATATAGTAACCTTAAATACTTAGATGCTTTTTGTGCGATATTTAGTAACCGAACTCTTTTATGCTAATTCCTAATATAAAAAAATATTCTAATAAAATAAATATTAATAAAATCTTACAAACTTACTTACGCTCTTAAAATTTTTGTTCGAATGGCGGCAAATTTTAACAGATTCATTCTCAATATATGCATCTCATTCTTATACATTAAAAAATTCATGCAAAAAATTGCTACTCCAATTACAGAATTTTCCATTTCGAAACAAAAAGTTAGATATGGATATGTAGTAGTTTAAGGGTGAAACCTTATTCTATGTATTTATGAATTGGTTACCTCCGTCTTGTAGGGTTACTATCCGTTCCTAAGACATTTTGTTCTACACCATTTTTACGGAACCGTTTTTTTCGGCCAATTACTAACCGAATTTATGTTTCATGCTACTAATTAAAAAAACACTTAACTTCTTTACAATTTCTTCCAATAGCACCTTGCTGCATACTCACCAATTTCCACACGTTCTCATCGTATCAATCCGGTCTCATCATATCAGGTGCAAGCCGCTTTGGCTGCCTCTCGTCGACGTGAGTCTATCAACAGTTCCATTGGTGCTGCATCGATACGACGCCTTATTACGCTTAATAACCGCAACTGCCGCCATAAGATACCGCCACACGTGCGACATAAGGTTTGCCAGAGCTTCATCTGCATAGCGGTGGCGCACGGTTTGATTTGCGGTGTATTATTGCCGCTATTCGCGCTACAAGGTTCCAACTCCGTGTGGCATCAACGAGAACAATGGTTACATGTGGGACCCAACATCGGCTCACTTCTATTAAGCGGTTGCTTTTTGATCTCCGCCATTATGTGCCTATTTACCAAACGCCTTATACAGAAATTTGGTCATACAACAGTGATTAGCGCCAGTTACGTAGCGGCGAGTATCTTTCTCCTATGTCATCTTTTTCCCTCCATCTTTACGCTACTGCCAGCATATATACTGCTCGGTGTTACATACAGCCCTTCATGGATTAGCAAAATAGCATTGGTGGTGCACTTTGGTAGCAAGTTGAGCTGTTCCCAGCATGAGTGCATGCTAAGTTCGTCGCATAATACAGATGTGATGGATGAGCATAAACTCTTCTGTAATCGCGATCAAAAGGTGCGCCGTTTGGCGCGCTGGTTTCAGGTGGCACAAGATCTAGGTATCATACTGGGCACACTATTGGCATCGTTCACTTTGGCTTGTAGTTCTAGCGATTGGAATTGCTTCGATAGTAGCGAAACAGTGGCAATGGAGACACAAGCAACTTTACTTCACAGTGAAAATCTGACAGAAAATATTGTGAAGGCAGTGGCACTGCGTTCACATTCTTACAGTATGACTGGGTTTTTACCCAATATACCGGGGTATTTCGATGATTTTTACTATCACAATGAGCACGGTGAAAGAATTTGTGGTGCCGATATGTGCCCCGTTTGGCATCAGGATAACACATTTGACGATACGAGCAACGGCACCAACGAAACGATTTACACGCAATTCATTAATGAAAGATCGACTGGCGGCGGTATTACACTGATAAGCACCTATTTCTTGTTCACATTAGCTGCGGCGGCTTTATCCTTTTTTGGTGGACGCATTCAATGCACATTCCGTCGCGAGGTCCATATAAAAGGCGTAACGGATACGATATTGTTCGCCGGACCGATGGCGTATTTCGTGGGAACTGAACAGGCCTATATGTTGGGCGACTTTTTGCGGGTAAATAATCTGAGAAATCGGTGATTTGATATTTTGAGTATCACATAAAAAAATTTTCTTTTACACGCATTTACAGGCATTCGTCTCTTGCTCCTTGGGTATTAGCATGGTGGCCGGTGCTTTAGTCGGTATGGGTCTTATGCAATGCATAGTTTCCTGCACATTAAGCATGCTACTACGTCACACCAAACGAATCGTGGTCATCTGTAAGTAAAGCTATCTTTAATTCATAGATTCATTGGCAATCATTCATTGATTTCATATTTTCTCACTTTCTCCTGACAGTGGCCGGTTTCTTCTTTCAATCATGTCTACTACTTGCTTTATCCAGCTGGAAGCCATCGAGCGATGACATGGCACTTTTCTATGTGCTGGCTGCCTCATGGGGCGCATGTAACGGTATGTGGGAAACACTTTTAATGGCCTTAATCACGCTGAATCACGCCAATCACGTTACGGATGTCACCAGTCCGTTGCAAGGACTACGTTTTCTCGGCCTAGGTATCACGTTCGCAGCGCATGGTTTGATGTGTGAAACACCGAAGATTATCACCATGGTTATAATGCTAGTGTTGAGCTTGCCGGCGTATGCAATGCTAGAAATAAGACTGGAGGCGCAACGTAAATCGCAATTGATCAATTTATGACGTAGCGTCTTTAGTTAGTCAAAAAGGCAAGACGCCATGGCACGAACTCATACAATGTAATCGAGTTCGGAAACATGTCATGGGGGTCAATGGATGTATAGCAAAAGTTAAACAGTATTAATTTTAAATCTGGAAAAGCTAAATAAACAAATATTTTATACAAGTTATATGCAGCACTCGGAGTTTTGAGGTTAACGAGACAGCTTATACCGTTCGAAATATTAAACTTAGAGTAATTAATAGTTAACTACATATGTACTTGTAGGTACATTGTATTTGGTTAAGACTCCGTCAGAAAAAAAACGCTCAGCAAACGGTCTTTCATCTCAGCTCTCATTAAAGTCGCAATATCTCAAGAACTATTAAAATCTCCTTAATTTTTTTCAAATGCAAGGTGATTTTATGAGGAATCCATATTTGCTTAGTAGACTTAAATGTTTTTTCCATAAATCGAGAGACCATTTGCAAATCGATTTTCTTCTAACGTAGTCTTACCCACATGAATTGTAGGTAGGTAACCCCTAATATGAGTTATAAGCATATTTGTATCTGCCGTTTTATTATGAAACATGGCAACTCTTACTCGAAGATCAAGTTTGTAAGCCTGACTGTGTTGTTTGATTCGCCGTATAATCAGACAATTGTTTTTTATTCGTCAGATAGTATGTGTTAGCACATACCATTTATATATAAATTTACATACATACTACACACGCACATATACACTACATACATATGATATTGTATAATGTATGAATATTTACATTTTTATATTGGCTACTCAAATCGGACGTTAACAAACGTTTACACAAAAATTAAAAATAATAAATGACAACATCAAAAAAGTACACTGAAAAAAATAATTATTAAACAAAATAAAAATAACAATATAAATTCTACTGGACAACACTAATTTGGTGATTTTTATGCTTAAAGCAACACATCTAGTATATCAAGAGCATATTATGTTTCAAAGAACTTTTTACTTTTTGAAAGTATCTTCATCAGATAGTCAAAAGTATCAGAAGTGTAAAAAGTTTTGTTTTTGGAATAAAGAGGAAAATACTCGTTTCCCTGGGCAATTTGATGCTAGAAGTAGGTGTGGACAGATTATATGTACTTTTTTTATATTAAAGATAAGCCTACTCGCCAATTAATTTAAGGCGTTTACACATTGACCCCGAAAATATATAGTCCGATTTCGACCATCTTAAGGTAAGAGGTTCCACATCTTTGAACTCTTATGTTCGCTTTAGTATATTCAAATATTTCCATTGACAACCTCGTCACAGTGCTAAAAACTACATGAACCACGATTTATTCAGATTTTTAAATTTTTTCTCGAAGTTATCGCTTGCACAGTCAGATAGACGGGTAGACTATCAGAGAATGATTCGGAAAACGAAAAATCCATGGAAATGCTTGTGCATAACCTTAAGACAAAGAGTTTTGTTTTTCTAATATTTTTCAATTTTTTCAGTTACTTTTTACTACGGTACTTTTCAATCCATTGGTAGTTATCCATAAAATCGACGAAGAAATATTTCTTTTAAGGTTAGTTTCCAACTCTCAAGTAAATGCTCAAGAAAAAAATTCCGTATTTCTTAAGCTGTAGTCAAGTAATTTTGACAGCAGGTTGAAGATTGTGAATGATGCACATTAGACAAAAGAAAATAAACAAAGAAAATATACTTATGTGTTTAAGTATATTAATATTTTCTTTGCCATTTGAGAGATGTGGTTGATGATTGGTAAGTTTTTACAACATTTCAAAATGAACTGTACTTCATAACAATGATTTTAACTAATTTAGGATAAGTTTAACGATTACTTTGAATTTCCTTCAATAAACAATTGTTGATTTCATGTTTCTTCGCAAAACCAGTGTAGCCATATTCGCATTTTATTGAGAAAATATATTAAAAATTTGTACCAGAGCTGCATACTAGCACAAGAAAATTTACCACAGGAAAATTTCTTGACCATTTCTTAAGCGTTTTTTATATGAAGTTTTTACATTTCTTGAGAGCTGGAAACTACCCTTTAGGATAAACAGCTAAGTTCTGATACTTTATAAGTTCCCGAAAAAGTCAGCCTTCTAACATACATACACTCCTAATAGGCATGCTGTCAATTAAAACGCTGTATACCTAAATCTTTTAAACCATTATTAATTTTGGCATGATAACAACGACATATCTATGTTGAGATTAACTAAACAATAAAAAAAAAGTAAAAAACGTTATAAAAATAATATATTAAACACAATGGAATAATTAAGATTATATAAATTGTAGGAGCTATGGTAGCTTTACTGTAATTAATGTATTTAACATAAAAACCAATACTAAGATATCTCAAAGTTGCACTAAGGTGTTATTAAAAAATTAAAATTATGAACTAAATATTATAAATGTCATGAAATGTTGAATAAAACAAATAACTAAATGGATCCAGTAAATTAAAGCACACACAACCGAAGAAATAATAGATAAATTTAAAATAATAGTATAAAACTCATTCGATTACATGACATTAGATAATTAAACAATTATTTCAATAAGCACTTTTTAATAACATGTTTACACTAATGATTTTAGGCATTCTGTATTATTAACTGAGACACATACATACATATGTACTCAGCACTCATACATATGTATATGTATTTATATGTATTTGCGTCTAGTCCACATTTTAAATTTTTTCTATATCCTCCTCAAACGTTATTCTATTTAGATAATCCACAATGAAATGAAAATATCGTTCAACTTGAAACTTTACAATTATTAAGATGGGATAAAAAACTTTATACCATGTTCAGACCGACACTTAATCACTTGATTTCGGCTGTTGAGTTGTTTATCCCACTAATCTTATAAATTTATCAAGATTTCGCCATACAAAAATGACAGTTCCAAATCACTTCATTGAAATGTTTTGAAACTGATCCACGCTAAATCTTTCTGTGCGACTCTGATTTCGCGCCATCGTCAGCATTGGAAATCTGTTACATTATCACAGCTGATTTAGGCGCTACAAAGTGAAAAAAATGTAAACAAACACATTTTTTCAAAGCAATAAATCTAATTTCACCTGAATCGACTTAAAAAAGAAAAAATGCATGAATTATTTCTATAATATGGAAAATATCAAAAAAAAAAAAGATGGCTTTTATTTCAAAACACTATAAGACAATCTTTTCTCTTGATAAATATTAAGCGATGTGAATTCTTGAATGACAATAACAGCTGCTTTTTGATCTTTCTAACGGCAGTGAGAACGGGCTGATTAGTGAATGTACTGAAATGTAGTCAGACCGAAAATTTAAAGGGAATTTTCGGTCTGAACATGGTATTACCGTAATATATAACAAGTCAATTGAAAAGTCCGGTCTGACACATAGATGGCGCTGCTAAAATTAAATCCTTATGATTTTTTGTTAGCCCTAACCTTCAATAGGCGCATTGACAGCTGTCGGATCATTAGATTCTGAATTATAAATCATAACCATTTTTAGTTAAGCAGCTTTTGTTATCATAAAAAATGGTGTAAATTCCATTTCAGTGTTGATATAACATTGATTTTTGAAGAGAAAAACTACAGTTACAGTTGAAGCAAAAACTTGGCTTGATGACGAGTTACTGAACACTGTCCCAGGAAAAACAACTCAGGTGACGAGCGAGCTAACATTTTACCAAAAACCCAAATATGTATGAATTGATGATTAAAAACAGTGTTTGAAGATGTTCAAGCGTAATAAATCACAGTCGGCTGGCAAGGTCATGGCGTATATATGTATTTTGGGATAAGCATGGAATAATTTTTATTTTTTATTATGGTAGGTCGGGGACTTCTCAATTGACTTGTTAGATTTTCAATTGACCCGAAAGATTTTCTCAAAACAAAGTATTTCTGAGTTCTGTTGATTTATTTTACTTTTATCTATTTGCTCATTTTGCCTTAAAGCAGTTTACATATAGTAATAATTTTTTCTATGAAAGTAGGTATTATTGATATACATATATATTTGAAATCTTCTAATTTCATATATTTGTAATTAATGTATATTATTCGAGGTTTTGGCGAATTTCCGATTATTTTCCGTTTTGTTACAGCCGTGTCGCGACCATTTTGGGCGACCAAGCTTTAAATGTAACTTTATCGAAACTACTTTTTTCCATGCGATCATTACGATATAGTATCTCAAGTTCTAATCAGACGATTTACTTGAAATTCGGCTTGCGTATTTTGCAAATATGTATAGTATATGTCTATCGATGAAGCAACAAAAAGTCATAATTTCTAATAAGTGAAAAAATCGATTATTTTTGTTGGTTCATACGATTCCAAATGTAATGGACTAATTAAGAGTAATTGTTATATATTTTGGATAACGAGATGTGTACAAATTGTGACGACGAGGATGTGACCTTTCTTCACATCCACTTTAAGGACGCATGAGAGTATGTAACTTTTTTTTTTAATTGTAAGAAAAAATGGATAGTAAAAACGCCAAACGCCGAATTATTATTTTATATTTACATGTATGTAAGTAAGTCAGTTTCCTCAGTTAACCCCGAAGTAGTAATGATCGTTCATTATACGACTGCTACTCTCATTTTACTCATTTTTACTACACTGTGTGGTGTGATTACGATAGATAGCCGTTTCTTACTTTTTGGACGATCATAATTGGACTTAGAAAATTCTTCAGATTACGACACACCTCTAAACATATTGATCAAGCAGAAAGTTTTTCACATTTTTGTGAGGAAAAAGTTCACTGCATGCATTTTTGTTAATCAAATTCGTGAACCAATTCGTGTTTCCAAAAATGCCACGGATCCCCTTATGTTCTTCAACTTGCTCATAAGTGGTGAAATATTGAACGAACTCGTCAAATGGTCTAATGCCGCGGGAGACATAATATCTCGATATAAGTTAATACAACAAAAAAAATATCAACTGACAAAGAAATAATAATAGTTTTCTCAGCTGCTAAAGAAGATAATCATTTATCAGCTAAAGAATTATTTCATAGCTCTTATTTTGGACCTCAGTATGCTGCCACTAAAGAGCGGTTTCTTTTTTACCAACGAGTTTAGGGATTGATGATAAGTCACAGCGTCTTCTAAGAATTAATTATGTTTAATTTCTAAACAATCCATTTCAAGGTTCCACATTTAAAAAAAAAAACACAGAAACTACAAATTTAATTATTTCTTTCAAATGTGGGATGCGGCTACATTTCAGATGGTCCATCCGTCGAGTCCAATTATCGATGACTCATTTGAGCATTTCGACTGGTACCTGGCGAACGACAAGGGTGATGTTTGGCTCCAAGGCTTGAATCGAAGCATGATTGTTCGCATATATTTTAGACTTTACATAACCCCACAAGAAAAAGTCTAACGGTATGATGTCACACGATCTTGGAGGCTAATCGACCGGCCCAAAATTAAAATTATCTGCACTGTCAATAAATCCGTTGATTTTTGTGTGCGGGAAGTGGCGCCGTCTTATTGAAACCAAATGTCGCTGAGCGCTTCAATTTCAGGCATCAAGTAGTTGGTTATCATGGCACGATAAAGGTCGCCATTGACGCTTACGTTCTCATCGGCATCATCGGCTCACAAACACACCAACCGTTGTTTTTCCGGATGAAATGGCAGCTCTTGGATATCTTCAGGTTGCTGTCTCAAATACGGAAATTTTGATTGTTTACATACCCATAGAGGCAGAAATGGGCCTGAACGCAAAACAAAATTTGACTTGAAAATGTCGGATCTTCTCGGAACTTTTCGAACGACTTCAGTATTTTGTACGCTTCCAATTTAAGATCTCGTTCCATACGTCAGTCTGAGTTGGTGCGGACGGCTTTGTCCGCTTTTGTTCTTTGTGTATACTCTCAGCTACGGCCTCAATGTTTTCTGCACTACGTGTTGCACTTAGTCTATTCGGTCGAATATTATCCAATAAAGAATGCTGGGTCTCATATGGGCGGTAGTGTTGCAAATAGTACGCTCAGTAGGCCGATTATGTTGACCATAAGTTGGGCAAAGCGCGCAAAACCCATTCTTTACAGAACGTGAATTTTTGTAATAAAGTTGAAGGCGTAAGTGTCTCCATGATGATATATCAAACAATACTGAACAAAAATAACGTGACAGCTTGACACGATCTGTCAAAACCAACTGTATGAAAAGTGGACCGCTACTTGGATCACCCGCTACAAAAGCAATTACTATTTTCATTAAAATTTTGAATTTTTTGTTAACATATTTTTAAGAAATATCTAAACTTGCCTTTTTACTTTGCCTTAACCAGTACAATTCACACGGCAATAAAATTAATGTTTTAGTTATAACTGCAGTTTCAATTTTTTTATATATTTTTTTTTATATATGTATGATACATATCTATGTAATATGACGGATTTTCGTAAATGCAATTTTTTGATGATTCTTTATTTTGCATTTGAAGTGACGATATACTACATACACCCAACTCCTTTTTTACACGGATTTAAAGTTACACGTTTTTTTTTTGTAAAAATTTTTTAATCTAGTACAGTTTTATAATGACCATCTGGTAAATATGTTTGTTTTTACCACTCTTGGTAACATTGCCGAAATGAACATACAGTGAATCAAAAAAATTTTGGCACATTTTGATTTTCTAAAGAAAGATAGTTAAAAAGCAACAAAAAATTATCTCATTCAATCATTTTTGTACATAGTGTAATTGGTAGAAAAAAAAAAAAAATGCAAGCGAAAATATACCGTTACATTCACCCCCCAAATCAAGAAAAGAAGCCACAAACAGCGAAAACCACATCAAAAAAGTATTGGCACACATCATGTTTTTTGCATATTTCTCTTTAAGTTGACTTTCTTTTGATACCGTTTTTGGTGACTTCTGTTAGCTATTGCATATTAATGAATAATTAGAGCAATTGACTTTTAGTAATGTGTTTAGCCTTGACATAGATTAAGCAAAATGGAAAAGAAATAACCGTTGAAGTGCGGAAACTCTTTTTGAATCTGTACCTGGAAAAAAATCATTGAGCGAAATAGGACAAATTGTCAATAGATCCAATGTAAGGAATGTAAAAAAACCATTAATAAACAGCGAAAAAATAGAAAGCAATTTAAAGGGCCCAAAAACCTTTTTCTGATCGGGAGGAACGATCCATTGTTGGCACAGTGGCAAAAGACCCAAAAATTTCGGCTGTAAAATTGAGTGAAAAAATGCAGGAACAACTGGGAAACACATTAAGCTCACAGACAGTCCGAAATACCCTGCATAAGGCCGGTTATCATCGTCGTGTACCTCGGCGAAAGCCTCATATTTCAAAAGCTAACAAAAAAAAAGAGGTTGGATTTCGCTTAAGCTCACCTACGCCAACCTGAAACTTTTCGGAAAAACTTGATTTTTAGCGATGAATCCAAGTTCTATTTATTTGGATCGGATGGGTCTCAAAAAATATATCGAAAGCCCAACATGCAGCTCCAAAAAAATAACATCTTAAAAACAATCAAGCATGGCGACGGAAACGTAATGGTGTGAGGGAGTATAGCGGCAAGTTTAGTTGGAATCTGGTTTTTATAGACAAAAAATGGATAAGCTTGTTTGAGAAACAATTTACTTCCGAGCGTAACTAATTTGAGCTTAAATGGAGAGAAATGGCAGTACCAGCAAGACAATAATCCCAAACACACTTCTGATCTCCTGATCTTAATCCCATTGAGCATATTTGACATTTGCTTGAAAAAACAAATTCGCAAGCACCAAATAACTTCGAAAAAATACCTTTAAAAAATGCTCTGAAGGAAGAATGGGCCAATATTACCAGTCGGGGGACACCCCATTTGGTCGCAAGTATGCAAAGGCGCTTGCAAGCGATTATTAAAGCCAAGTGAGGTGCAACAAAATATTAAACATTTTCAATTTCTTTTTCAAATTCTTTGTGCCAATACCTTTTTGATATGAATATGAGTCTTTTTCATTATTTTCTAAATAATTTGTATGAATTTTTATTTTTAATTTCGTATAAATGTATTAAAAAAACATTATTTAAAAACATGTTTGTTTTTTGTTTAGTATGTTCAGTTAATTAAAAGTTATATTGAAGCAAAGTGGAAAAACTGAGCTGTGTCAAAACTTTTTCGATTCACTGTACGTTGTAGTAACTGGGAAATGCCCTTATTCGATGACTCTTACCTAAACATTTTGTTCACCTGATATTTACATTATTATTATTATATTATTTTTTCTTTATTTCTATTTTAATTTTTCTGTTTTTAATTCTGAAATAACAGATTTTTTTTGTTTTTTGCTTGCTCTACCAATTATTCACCTGTATGAATTATGTATTCTAAGTTTTAAAGCTCAATAAAATGCCATATGAAATGCAATTTGTATGCATATCTGAAATTTTATAGTTTTCAACATTTTTTACACGATTTTTCGAAGTAAATATAGTTCTTTATTTCATCTTACACGATTTTCAGATGACATCGTACGTATCGAACGTATCCCCCATTATACTATAAGAACCGTCTCTCCTTTTCTGAGGAAAAAAGAGTTAGGTGTATATTTCTCTGAGTGAGTTTGATCTCAATTTACGCGGTGACTCAGACGCAGTAAAGAAAAAGTTCTTTGTGTAAAATTTTGAACACAAATATGTTGGAGAAGATTCTACATTTTATGCCTGCATTTCGTTTATAACCATTTTCTTTGTCTTAAACTGTGTGTTTTTGGTTCTTATATTCAGACAAATTTACAAAAATAAAAATGCAAATTAAAGAGACATGTATGAATACATTTATAAATAAAAGAGCCAGTTGGTGAAATGAAATAAAGATTTTAATACACACTCTTTACACGGATTACAGTAATATACATACATTTATAGATATATGTATAAGACTAAAGTTATTAGCATAATTTTTGTACACTTGCCCAAACGATTACACGTGTACACCAAAATAGCACAATAATTGTAAATGTTATTCCAATAATTTAAATGGAAATAAATAAAAAGTTATTTTAAGAATATTCAAAAAGTCTAATGGCAATGTTAACATTTTGTGCAAAAATTATAATAAAGAAATAAGTTTAACTAGTAAATAAGGTTATAAGTAGTTACCCATAAGAAATACGTAATTGCGTAAGAATGTGCGCGTATTGGTGTAAATGTATTTACAATTAGGTACATATAAAAATATGTGTAGGAATTTTATAAACATTAAGTACTTATATATGTATGTATATGCAGGTAATTTAATAGTCTGTTACGCTCGCGTGCATAAGTATATATGTACATAAGTACATGCATAGAATAGAATAGAAGCAAAACCACATTATATATATGTATGTAAGTGCATAAGTGTGCTTGCAAGTAACTTGAAAAAAGGCCACAAAAGCGTGTCTTTATTAAATTAATAAATGCTAGTGAAATTCTGTTCTACCGCCACTGTTCCTTAGAGACTAATTGTAACACATACTATTACATATTATGTAATGAGTATATACCAATGTACTTGCATAGACTATTTAAAATCAAAAATAAAAGTCATAAAACAATTATAATCGTGAGTTTCTTTTTAAAGTCGAGCTCCAATTTTTGTTTATAAGGGTGGCTTATATTAAAAAAAAAAATAAAAAATAAAAAAGATAAAAAAGTCTTGCGGTATTTTCGCTAGTTGGCGCTGAAAGCGCGTAGTTCTAGTTTTATTCGTCGCATCGGGTCATGCTATACCTTTTTGGAAAGCTCATTTCATTTCGCTAACACGTGTTTGATTGATTGTCGTTTCTTTTAAGTCGTTCTCGAGTTATAGCGTCGCAAACATGGAGCAAAATAAAGAGAAAATACGGCATATTTTACAGTACTGCTACGATAAAGGCAAAAATGCATCTCAAGCCGCCAATAAAATTTGTGCAGTTTATGGACCCGTTAGTTTCCATTTCCACCGCACAACGATGGTTTCAACGTTTTCGTTCTGGTGTAGCTTTGGTCGAAGATGCGCCACGCTCCGGAAGGCCTGTCGTCAAAAATTGCGATAAAATCGCTGAATTGGTCGAAAGAGACCGGCATAGCAGTCATCAAATCGTTATAAATCATTTGAAGAAGCTTGGAGTCACTAAGAAGCTCGATGTATGGGTGCCACACGAATTGATTCAATAAAAATACCGCAAGACTTTTTTGACAAACCATTATAATGTATAATTTCGGTATATAAAAAGCGAATAACATTGAAATTCACTAAACCATTCAATTCTAACCACAAATTCGAGTATACCGAAACAACATAGAGAAATTGAGAGCCTTTACATAAAAAATTACCGTATATAATAATCAAAACTTGCGTATTTGAGCAGGATTCAGTAAACGCCTTTACATGACCTTAAGGGGCTATTACAGTGTGACACTTTCAAAAAAAAAAAAACAAAAAAATGTTTATTCTTTTTCCAAAAATATCCTGTGAAATCAGCAAGGTCGTGTCTTGAATAGTTTTTGGATGGCAGCGTTCTAAAGAGCGCCCACTCACAGGTATATACAGTTACGGACAATAAAATAGAATCAAAGGTGTTGCTTGGAAACAATGGCATAATTTTTTTGAAATTTTTCATCTATGTAGTAACTTTTCTGCATAATAACAAATGCAATAATATGTACTTTAAAAAAAAAAAAAAAAAAAGATAGGATTGTCGAGTTTTATAGTTAACTGTAATTTAAAAAATGTAAATAGCGTGCCTCGTGCTTAATGACAAAATAATGGATTCAATAGCGAAATAGTTTCATAAATGAAAAATTTTGATTTTAAAAAGCGTAAAAAGTAGTTATGTTAACTTAATTAGATCTGTGGAGTGAATAATTGTACCAATTATGAATTTATTAAAAAAAATGGATCGAGAAAAACATTGTTTAGAGGAGGAAAGATTGTGCGTCTAAAATTTGCAAAGAATGGGTCACGCGTAAAGGAAAATTGTAAACATATGAAACATGTCTCAAACAATTTTGTTTGATGTCTTAAAATTTCCATAAAAGGTTGAAAAAATAGGCCGACCACAAAAAAATGACTGCAGAAGTCGTTCGAAATATTGCATGATTGCCGATGCGCGTACCGTTTAAGGCCTCTGCAGCCATTCAATAAGAATTATGTGCAAAAATTTCTTCAAGAACAGTAAGAAGACTACTTGTAGAGAAAAATTGCTTTCGCACATGGTCCCGAAAGCAGCCAATGCTGAGAAAAAAGGCATAGATGCAATCGTATTCAAAAAATTGTTTGACATTTTATGGTCTCAAAATAAAATTAATATGATAGGAAATGATATTTTCGCGTGATTCTGACGTGCAAAAAACAAAGAAATGTGCGTCCGCTACACGACTAGGTAGTATTGTTTCTCATATTGTGTTCCGGGACCTATATTTTGGATACAAGAAAACATAGACCGCTGTATATACGTTAAGTACGAGGGCTGCTATATATATTTCTGGCCTAATAATGAAAATAGGAATATTTATCAACGAAAATGGTTTTACTGTTTTTCAAAATATTCTCCATCAAGAAGGGAGGTTTTTAAATGCTTCAACAGCATCTTCTGGTGACCAAAACCGTTGACCACGCATTATTTTCTTGTTGTGTGGGAATAAAAAGAAGTCATTGGGAGCCAAGTCAGGGCTGTACGGCGGATGACCCATCAATTCGACATTTTGGCCGATCAAAAAGGCGCTAGTTTGAGCCGATTTGGCTCGCATTGTCATGGTGGACAATGATTCGTCTTCTCTTGTTCGAATTTCTCCGAAGACTTCAGGCAAACAAATGGTGGTGTACCCCCTCAGAATTGACCGTCCTACGTTGCTCAAGCGGAACAGTCGCCACATGACCAGTTTTGCCGAAGAAACAGGCGACCATTTGCTTCGAAGTGCTTCTTCCACGAACAACTTTCGTTGGATTTGGCTCGTCTTGGAAGACCCACACGGCCGATTGCTGTTTTGTATCGGGCTCATACCCATAGATCCATGATTCGTCACCTGTGACGATCTTATAAACGTCTTTTGAAGCACCGCGATCGTATTTTTTCAGCATTTCTTTACACCAATCCACACGAGCCTTTTTTTGAGCGATTGTCAAATTGTGCGGGATCCAACGAGAACAAAGCTTTTTTACTGCCAGGTGTTCATGTAATATCGAATCTATGCTGGTGGGGGAAATGCATAGGCATGCCTCTATCTGAAGGTATGTTACATGACGGTCTTGCATTATCAGTTCACGTACGGCATCGATGTTTTCTGGCACAACGGCTGTTTTTGGACGATCTTCACGGAATTCGTCTTTGAGCGAGCATCGGCCACGATTGAAATCGTTGTACCAGTTTTTCACAGTGCTATAGGATGGTGCTTCATACAGTGCTATAGGATGGTGCCATACAAAGATTTTAGTTCATCGATGCACTCTTGTCAACGTCGAATGTTGTGAAAAATGATCGTACGAAAATGTTCACGAGTTAATTCCATTTTTGGGCCGAGATGAGTTTTTTCATTCCCTGTAAATAAAACAATTCACGGTTAAATGACAAAACGTTCTGAGTGATGTTATGCTAAAAAATGTCAAAATTTCCAATGGAAATGTCAGATTGCACCTGGCAACACTTAGTGTTACCTAGGCCAGAAATAATATAGCAGCCCTCGTATTTAGATATGGTCATACTCCCAAATGCTGAATGGAATTCACCTTGCATTTTGGCAATTCCAAAAAGAGAGCGACCCGAAACATACTTCGGGTCTTGCAAAAAATTTGGGTTTTTAGATCATGGTGCTAGCGTTAAGGCTTGGCCAGAGTAATCAGAGATCTGAATCTTATCAAAAGCTTACGGAAAATTGTTAGGAAAAATATTGCACCTCTTAAATCGAAAAATAAGGCAGAATTCTGAGAGAAGGTACAAAGGTCTGGTATTCTGTTCCACAGAACACTTTCGGTAGCCTAATTAGGTCTATGCCTACAAGATGTGCATCGGTATTAGACGATTAAGAATACACCACAATGTACCACCAATTTTTCTATTAGCTCCCCTAAAAAAATATTTTTTGTAATGTAAAAGATTTTGATTCTATTTTTTGTCCATCGAATTTTTGAAATATATTCTTTACCTTAGTTTTTTGTAACATTTATGAATTGTTTTTTCCAATATTTTTTACTGCTACCAGTAGCACTTGATATGAAGTACATAATAAAAATATAACTTAGTTCAATTTAAATCAAATTCACAATTTTCTTGAGAACGGAAAATTAGTGCAACAGATGATTCTATTTTATTGTCCATAACTGTATGAGTTAAACATTAAACGCGTTTTTTTCGAAACGAAATTTTTCAAAATTGCCGACATCAACTCAACGAAAAAGCCGATCGACTTGAAATTAGAATTGAGTATTGTTGAATTTATTTACTAGATAATGACCTTCGATATTTTTGATTGGTTTAAAATTGTTAACTTGCATTAAAAAACAATTTTTTTTTTTCAAAAATACGTCATTTTGTTAATTTCTGATATTTTTCAAAGATCGTAGGTCCTTGTATAGGAAATATTTTTAAGTTTAATAAACTTTTTGAATTTTTTTTTTCAGCTACTCATTCGGCCGGAATCATGTCAGCAGTTGGGGCACTTTTTTTTTTGCACCTTCGAAGACAACTCATAACTCCGTTATTTTCAACATTTTTGTAAAAAAAAAATCTTAAAATATAGTTGAAATAATACCTTATTACATTCGAAGAAGTTCCAAATATTCAATCGCCCACTTTTTCTTAAAAAGAATTCACGAAAATCACCAAATTTTTCATGCGTTACACTGGTATAGCCCCTTAAGGTGAGCCTAGTCGTCTGATATCAAAAGAAGTGACATTGACAGATCATCGAGATTTCCAGATTTGTCTGATATGAAAAAACTGATATTGATTGATCGTCGAGATTTCCAAATTCGACTCCGTCATCATTTTTTGGCAAGATTATTTCAAAAACAAGGAGTCCCTGTTTCGATACACTTCGCAATACTCGATATGCTAGAAAGAGTTAGAGAAAAGTCAAAGCAAAATAACGATATACATATCTCCATACGACCACTACTCATATTCCATATTCAATAAATCTGCTAAGAATGCGATTACTTTAACTGTCCATATGCCTAAAGGAAAAATCAAGAAAGTCAACTTTTTAATCAACTTTTTTGGCCAATTTTTGTCATCGAAACTAGAAAATTATTTGCCGCTGATGCATTTCGTTTCACAACCACTACCAGTCATACATATTACATATTATTCAAAATTGCTAACATGACATACTTAAGTAACTCGCTTAGGAATGCCAGAAACTTAGAATTCAAAGGTAAGGTTTAAACTATAATAGGCTCACACTTGCATTCGTTAGAAAATTTTACTACGTAATGCTACCGCAATAATATACATATCACACAAACCACTTGACTGATTTAAGCCAAAAAATGTCTCACATTCTCATAACACCCTCTTAAAGCTTGTACAATGCTGCGTAAATTATAATTTAAATTTAAACTAATTAGTTCATAACTTAAAAGCAATATCAGTTTTGATTATAGACGTTTATATATAGGCAGTATAATGTGCATGAAACATGAAATTGCTTAAATCGTATAGTGTATTTTTGGATTTATGAATAATAATATAACTTAAATTTATTCTCTTGCGGAGAGCAGTAAAAACTGAAGACTGGTCATTTCACCTTTAAAATAATGTTTTTCTTTTGCCTTCTCGTTTTAGGCCCATTCACCACACAATCAGATTTATGATCCCTAAAAAGCTTTACATCAAAAATCCCTGACTTGAAACCACCTTAGACTCATAATCTCTTAAGCAAAGCTTTTCGGAATGAAGAGATTTTCTCCGCACTTTTATGCTTTTTCGGGTCCCTGTAAATCAACCCGCTCTAATGCACATTTACAAACAATTTTTACTGATACGTTACGAAGAAATTCACAAACCAGGACTTCAGCGATGATTCTGCTGGGACAGATTTAGCGCAGCAGATATTGAGACAAAAAAGCACTCGGAAATTGTAATTAAATTCCCCGGGTAAATGATATTTCAAACAAGAAAAAGTGTTAACTTCGGCTGTAGCGAAGCTAATATACCTTTTACAGATGCATTTCTTTTAGTAACTATGTACTTTTAAATAAATCTAGAAAAAAGGTCTCCAATGCAAGCATTTGATTCTGATCGTTCGGTTTGTATGGCAGCTATGTATATGGTATAGTGGTCCGATATCGGTAGTTTCGACAAAGTTTTTATAAGAAAAAATGACGTTTGCAAAATTTCTAAACGATATCTTAAAAACTGACAGTCAGACAGAGGGACATTGCTAAATGGACTCAGCTCAACATACTGATCATTTAAATATACGTATACTTTATTGGGTCTCCGACGCTTCCTTCTGGGTGTTACAAACTTCGTGGCAATCTCAATATTCCCTGTACATGGTATGAAAATGTATTTTGCTAAGTAGGTAATTGCTATGCCAAATATCAGCGCGATCTGTCAACCAGTTTGTTTGCAGGAGCTTGTCAACTCGGCACACCTCAGTGTTGCGATTTTTATACTGGATAAAAATATCCAATAAAGAATTTGTCTCAAATTTTGTAATTCTAACCAAATTTCGTATGCGAAATCGTTGCGAATGTTGGAAAAGGCTTACGGTGATTAAATTGTATCAAAAACACAAGCCTACATTGCTAGAAAGCCTTCAATGACAATAGATAGATCGTTCAAGACATTCCTCGTTCTGGACAACCGTCGACCTCTTTAACTACTGAAAATATTTAAAAACTGCTTGAAAACCGTCAAACAAGTGTTAAAGAGATGATTAAACAGTCGACATCTCGCGCAAGTTCATTCAAATGATTTTGATGGAAATTTTGGGTATAAAACGCGTTCTTGCCCGACTCGTCCAGATAAAGCTGATGTTTTTCAAAAAGAGTACCGTAAACAGGTCTCTCTAGTCCAAAAACGCGATGAATACCATCGACCAACCACCGTTTTCACGAGATTTCGCTCCGTGTGATATTTTCTTATATTTTGCCCTTAGGAAGCATTGTTTTACCATAACGTGAAATCACTACATTTCCATTGTAAACTAGCAAAAATCGTCACTTCAGAAAAATAACTTGAGAATGAAATAGGGGGAAGCTTTGACAGTATTCTAGTTAGGGTTAGTACCCGAAGTTTAGAGATTTTTTACTTTTCAGCCCATGTAGTACAAAAATAGAAATAATATTATAATCGAAATTATATTGAAGATATTATATGCCTAGTATGCATTAAATATACCGGCAGATTAGTTATAGTTTTTTAAAAATATGTTACATATAGATTTGTCTACTATTCAAATATCAATTTGGTTGTAATTCCAGGTTATGTGTTTAAAGAAAAAAAAAAAAATGGCGAACTTAAAAAAAAACCCAAAAAAAAAAAAAGATTATTTTATATAATTGATCGTGTTAAATTTTTTTTGTGTATTTTTTCGAAAAGTTCATTCAAAAACAAAAAATTTTAAAAAAAAGGGCCCCAAAAGTCAATTTCTACAAAAGTTATGGCTATTTGAAAATAAAAAAGCAATTTTTTAGCAAAAAATAGCACAATTCATAACTTTTTTGAAGTTGGAGAAAAAATTTTGAAAAAATTCTCAAAAATGTTTTTCAAAGGGTAGAAAAGGATGGATAAGTTTCAGCAAAATCTAAAGGGGTCGGCTTCAAAAGTGGTCGATATACTTTCTCCCGAAGATGAACATTGCATCTATCCGTCGAAATATTTGAGCGAAAAAAATTTTCTCATCGGCTATGAAGAATATTTATTTGAGTTCATAACAATACATTTTTAAAAAAAATATGTTTTAATTATAAAAATCGTAATTTTTTTGTGCAGCCTCAATATTCGCCTTTAAGCAATCGACGAATTAATACTCGTTTAAATAACAGATAATCTGTTCAAACTGTCCCTTTATGGCTCGACGTATATTATCCACGGATGAACCATCAGTCACCCGGATTTCGTCTTACTTCGGCATCTTCCTTATTTATAAATATACATTTTATATATAACATCATATCTAGTTATCTCGATTAGTTTTGAGTTACGAAAAATCATTGGGTGACCAAAACTAATATACTGTGAAACAGCAAATTGCAGAAGTGTAAACATAAATAATACTCTTTGTTTGAAGTTCCAATGTAGTTTTATTTATTTTATTTGTAACATAAATAATGAAATTAAAAACATACATAAATTAAAAAAAATTAATAAAATTTTTAAACAAGCGAAACAGCGACGATAACTGGTTCTCTCTCAAAACATCTGTAATTTTTCGTTAAAAGCTGAGAAAAGCTGTTTTCACTTTACCAATACTATTAAAGCTATATTTTGAATTTTTTTATTTATACTTATTTATACATTAGGGTGGGTAAAAAAAACGAATGTTTTGGCAGACATCTCTTAAAAAGTATGAGTTGTAACGGATATGTTCGGCGTCTAACGGTTTTCTTTTTTCTCATTATCGGTTAGAAAAATGCATATCTCGCTTCCAACTACCTGAAAAACAATCTCGCTTCATAGATTTTGTATGAAATTAAATGCTCTACAAAAGGGTGTCTTACGATTTTTTCGTAAACCTATCAGTTTAAAAGATACTAACGATTGGAGTTTGACTATTTTAGGGCAAATTTATTTTTTTCCTTTTGTTTTTCAGACTTAATAAAAAAACATAATCAAAAATTATAAAGCTTATAAACTCGTAGGGAATTTCCTTTCTTACATAGAGTACTCTAATATATACATATATACAAACACATGTAGATATTTGTGCATACTTTACATGTGATGTCAATAATAAGGCCGGCGACTGTATACTCGTAAGTAACTCATACCAAAGAGTTTAATGCGAATATGATTTCTCCTTACCTATAATTTATGAATGTATATACAATCGTATGCTTAATCGCACCGTTGAGCGAACCGCATCGTGAACGGTAGTTGGGAATCAGCGTAAAAATCAGCTGTAAATTCAAATGTGAGCGTTATCTGGTCAGTTGCAAAAGTGACAGAGTCCGAGAAAGTGGTTTTTCTGCAAGCTTTTAGCGCGGCGTAAATCTGTAAACAACTAACAAAAATATAATCCAAGTTTATAAATAAAAAGAAAGCGATAGCGAGTGTTTGTAAAATAAAATATGGTTGGGCAGCAACTGAATAAAAAATTGGATGAATTGGAACAATGGTTCAAAGAAAATCCAAAATTACCGGAAGAAATTGGTATGTGTGTCAAAATAACATGAATGAAATATGGAAATAAAGGAATGAAAGTTATGCAAATATTAAGAAATGTAAAAACCAATATTGCGTCCGTTTTAAAACAAATTATCAACAAATTATGATAATGAAATATTTTAAATGCACATATCTAAGTATTATATCTATAGCATAACAGGTCGAAAGATACATAGTACATACGTATGTAGGCATTTTGAACAATCCATGCTTTTGTGTTTTGAAAAAAGAGATATTAAGTAACTTGTAAAACATATCAATCAATTTAAAACCGGATTTTTCACGTCGATTAATAGCAAGTGCGGTTGTCATTTATCGGTGCAAATGAACTGAAACATGGAAAGATGTTGGTTAACTTTTACTAATAGTTACTTGTGATTCTGTTAGAGAAACTCCATCAACAGCGGCTTTCAAAAAACGTTATGGCTCAGATTTGAAGTAGAAGGAAGTGTTTCATTAAGACAATGCATTGTATCGCAACTCAATGGTAAGCGATGGCAAACCATTTGAATTACAAGATAATAAAACGACAAACGCAGAGATGAAGGACGATTTTGAAGCAAATCACTATTCGTACCTCAAAAATGTCATCGAAAAGTTGATCGATTGCAACCATTAAATAGCAAAACAAATTTTGATAACATAAACAAAACTTTCAACTTGCCTAGTATGTTCTTATATGGAAACAACAAACATAACAAGTCATAAATGCATGGCTGCAAAACTTGAGTGCAAACCGCAAAACGTAATCAAGCGGCGAAATAATTTTAAATTGTACGCTTACATACATATGTATGTTTCTATGTCATATAATCAAGAGTGTGTTGAAGCTTTTACAAATGCAAAAAATTAAGTCGTTATGATTACAATAGTGTACATATGTATGTATGCTATGTATAATCGAGAGATTTTTTATCAATTTCTAGATGGAATGCACGAGTAAGCAAACACTTAAATATGATACGTAATTACGTTTTGAATATGTTCTTACGGAATTCAAAAATATAAACTAATCTAAAATTAATCGAGTTAGATATAGTGTTATATAAATATAGTATATAAATGCTCAGCATCACGAGAATAATTGAAATCCCTGTGATTATATGTCTGCAGGTCCGTCCGCCCGTGCAAGGCGCAGATATCTTGATGAAACTTGGTACGCGCGTTCCATAGCATAAAAATTACTGTCCGTAGATTGGCATAATCGGATCACTGCTCACGCCCACAAAACGAGCATTAACCGAGAACTTTTAAAGAAAGATGAAACTGTGGGCAATAACTTTTGAAAAAGTGGGGGTGACCCTGTCTCTAATAAATGTAAATGTGCATATCTCCTAAAGCACTAAAGCTACAACAACCAAATTTACCCACCCGAAATATTATAAAAATCATTTTTTTGAAGGAAAAATTCTCTTCAATCCAACCAAATCTGTTCAAACCAAAAATATTCGGTCAAAGTATGGGATATGCAATTGAAATTCAGTGGGAATTTACTTTTCTCGCAATAGTGCCTATTACTGTGGGTCGATTCCGGACTTTTTTCGATTCGGGATTTCTAATAGTGCGGAAAAGTTGCCTTAGTACTTCCTGATTCTAATGCAACTTTTTGTTTTAAGATCGGATTGCATCTCCAACCCCAACTCTGGCTTGAAATTTCGGAAATTCGCCTAAAATCGTGAAATTATCTACCTAGCGCCTGAAATACGCATCTCATGGCAAAATGTATAAAACAAAAGGTATTTGTCACGTCATTTGCTACCGAAATGGGATATGCGATCATGGCCGTAGGACGAACCGTTCCCGAGACACGAACGAAAATGCGGCGCGCCGCAGCGCAAGGTGAAAATCGGCTTGCGGCCACACTTCTTGACGTTGATTTCGCCGAGTGCTATCACTCACATTCATTCACCTACGCCAAAGGACACGTTCGGATAGGTCTCCACATAAATATTTTTTCATCGAGTTCCTTCACTCTTGTCGTTGATTTCGCCGAGTGCTATCACTTATATTCTCTCAACAGAACACAGAACTCAAAATATCTGTATCTAAATATAAATTTAGACAGAAATGTCCTGTGTTTGCCATATATTCATACAATTTCTCTGAATCCCAGTTACTTACTTACCAGGATGCTCTTTTGTGTTATCAGTTTGAAAGATTTCGTATAGGGCGACTCCGAGGCGACAACTATGAACGTAAGAGTAAAGAGGTTACAGAAATAGTTGCAAAAAAGGTTGAAAATACTTTCAAAAAGTCATCTATTCCGAAAATTTCACACACCAGAGTTGTACAAATGCTCACCACATACCATAAAAAATTTCTGACTCTTAAACAAATGTTTTTAAGGAACCCAATAGGTTTGAGCTCTAAAAGAGACGACTTTGTCTCTTCTGCCGGAAAATTCTTTGACATCGCTGCTTGTAAATGCATTTATTTTTCTCTTGCACTTGTCCAAAGGAAAGGAAAGTTCAATGAACAACCATTTCTCTTGGACCAGAGAACCAGAAGAATTGGTCGCATTGGAAGTGTTGATCTACCTGAAACAAAAAAGATTACAAAGAAAAATGAACGTAAAGAAAAGCTTTCAAAACGTCAACTTCAACGTTCAACTTTCGTGGCCGCATATATAGGCCAATGTGTAAGTTATCTTAATGAAAATGAGAGAGCGTGTTTTATTCATTTCAGTCATAACTTATACATATAAATAAAATTGGGAGAAAACTTAACCCACCTCCCATATAATTAATATCAGATTTTTCCTACATCCGGCTCACTTTACTCCACATGATTGGTGATTGTATGAAAGGTACCTTCAAGAAGCCCAGCGAACATTTTTTAGTACTATATAGAAAAATTTATTTAATTTCTGTAACTGAACGATTGGTTCAACAAGCGGGAATAATTTAAGCCAGCAACTGTGTACTTTTTCGCTTTCAATTTAATGGAACTCAAATATAAGCTTTAGATCCTTCTTTATTTACTAGTAAACAGCTTTAAGTCACATATGTATTTACAATATTTTTTATTATATTACAGATCGCATTCTCTTACGGCGCTTTCTTAAATGTATGTACAACAATGTGGAGGAAACCAAAAAAATTATTGAATTAAATTTTTCAATACGAAATAAGAACCAACATATTTTTCTTCAACGTGATCCCGACGATAAAGCTGTCAAACCCATACGAGATGTGGTGTAAGTAAATTTTTGTCCAATGAATGATGCGGGTCAATAAGTAATTAACAACACTGCATTGGACATGACACTTGGGTATTGTTCTTTAAAGCTGAAAAGCGAATACATTAAAACTCGTTAAATCAATTTTAATCGGTCGCCATCAACGGAGAAGATTAACCGTAGATATAGGCAAGCTCTTTCTAAAAACAAATTTATTTTCGGTCGATATTGCTCTCTACCACGGAGATGACCGCTTTAGATGTGGTCAAAACAAAACTATAACTGCGAACAAGCTAAATTTTGACAGTGAAGTGACAGTTTCCAAGATAATGTACTACACGATCGCCTTTTCACATGAGATAATTTCTCAATTCAGCCATAGGACTAAGTACATATTGAACGTTTCCACGAAATTAAATTTAAAATTAAGGGTCTTTCATTAAGTGATCAAATAGCAATTCGGCAGAAATGTTTTAGCCTTTTTATAAACGACCCAATTCTCATAGTAGCATTTGGAGTGGCACAATTTGATAAATAAAAAAATGAGCACCGAATACGGGGAGCAGCAGGTCAATGTATATAGCCTAGAACTTACTGACCCTACACACGGGGTTTTTCGTGGGCTAGTTTGGTGGCAGTCCGTAGCAGAATCAACATGAGAAAGGCCAAGAATGTTGAGCTTGCAAAGATACTTCAGTTTCAGTAGAATGGGAACAGAATAGGGTACCATTATAGTCTTGTGATTTGCTACTAATGATTTGAATTCACATGAATATCCTTCTGGCTCGTGATAAATGGCTCAAATTCACCTTTTCTTAGTTGTAAAGACACGAGATTATATAAAAACTCTAGTAGTAGAAGTGGCTTTATGATCTCAAGACAATGTTTACTATTACTACGACAATTTAATATGTTTCCTCGAATAATTGAATACTTGCAAATCTTTGAAATCCGACATTCTCGCTTTAGTAATAAAAATTGTTTTCTTTCTTTAATTATTTGTTAAAAAATTAACCACAAATATTCCGTGCTCTTTACAGAGAAATGGTACCACTACCGGGTCTGACACCAGAAGGTTATAAGTTATTATTGTTTAGGCTATCAGATAAAGATCCCAAAAAGGTATCAAAAATGTAGATATATACTTCGAATATTACTTTAACTAATTTAGTTTTAGTTAAATAGCACCATCGAGTGTAAAGCCTTTTTTTTGCTAGCTGACTGTCGTTATTCTGAGGTCGACATCGAGAAACCACAAACACGAAAGACAGAGAAATCGAAAGATGATACTCAGACGGAGGAAACAAGTGAACTCGAAGAAGACTCGCTGCAAGATGATTCAATATCAAATGGTGAAATACAGATATGTGATATAGGTGATTACACTTTATCGCACATGGCGCGCATTTCCTTCACGACATTGCGTATGTACATGAATTTTCTTCAAGAGGCGTATCCAGTACGTTTACGCGCAATGCATATCATAAATTGTCCGCCATTTTTAAACAAAATGGTGTCTATTGTAAAGCCTTTTATTCACGAGGATGTCTTTAAAATGGTAATTATAGAATATTTGCAGTATCCGACTAAATAGAATTTTCTAATTTTTACACTCGCTAATAATGTATCTAACGGTTATTTGTAACACCAAGAACATTTGTAGTTTGGAAATTTTTTCAAAATTTGATATAAACCCGCCCTCTATAATAAGTTAAATATACTAAATGTACAGAGCTATGCCAACTAAAGTCTGTGAGAATATTTCGTATGACCTTTACATACCACAGTGCGAAAATTGAGAAAAATTCCAAAATTTGTACACATATTATGTTATCTTTCAACTATATATTGAGACTTAGTATCTTCCGGAGCTCCTCTCAAAAAATGTGTTTTACGATGACACTATATCTATGAACTGGATTCTCTGAAATTAAAAAGCCAAAAAGTAATGTTAAATCTAGTAAATATTTTTTTTTGACAAAATGGCGGCTTCTCAAAAAAAGTCATTTTTGACCAACATTTCGGCCTGAAATTATTTATAAAAAAATATTTATCGGTAAGAAAAAGTCTTCGATTAATTACTAAAAATTATATTTAAGAGCGCGTGTTACCAACTTTGAAAGCACTAGTTTGAGAAAAATTCGTTTAAAGTTTGGAATGCACTTCCAAGCGCTCTGGAACTTCTTTTCATATTTTCATGTAACTTCAAAAATATTCACCAGAACGACATGAAATTTTCTCTGCGTAATCTTAAATATATTGTATGCGGTTTAAAAAAAAATAAAAAAAAATTAAATTTTTTGAAAATTCTAACTGTATATAAGGACTGCGTCGAATAAAATTGTCCGTTACAAAAATTAAAAAGTTTTTCAAACCCGTTGTCCGATTTTTATAAAATAAAATATTTTATTAAAAATTAAATAAAATATTTTATTAAAAACATTTATTCTAAATTTGAAAAACTGAAGAATAAACCAAGAATTATTATATTGTTATGTTATTAATAAATACTTTTATTTTTCCCGGAACGCCGTCCCAAATGCTTTTACGGTAGTGTCCGATCTTCTTGTCGGCGTTTCTATCTGGTACTTTTTGTGCCTTGTACGTCTTCAGCCCAGCTTCTTTCTTCGTTCTGCGTACGAAAGATTCTGAGCAGCCAGCCTTCCTCGCCAATTTCCTGCCCGAAATGCTTGGGTCTTTCTTGATAATGGTAACAACTTTCTTCGCCTTCTCCCGATCATGTGGCCCCGTCTTTTTACCAATCAATACACACATCTTCCTTAAAGCGTTTAATAACGCGAGAAATAGTTTTAAGTTTAGCCCCTACCTCTTTGGTAAATTTAACGACCACTACGGTTTCTTTTAAAAAAATTTAATAATTTTTTCGCGCACTTCCACTTTGCTTGCAATTTTCGCGTTAAAAAAATTTTTATTGACTCTAACGGATGCATAATATTTTTTTGCATTTATTTCAGAGCTACAAAGATAAAAATTTGTTTATTTAAAATTTTTAATTGCACGATATGGAAAAAATGTAACGGACCATTTTATTCGACGCTGTCCTTAACCCCTTAACTGCTCAAACACACAAAAACAATTTAAATATTTAACAATGATCAGGGGTGTCATGATACAAGAAATCACATTCATTACAAAATATTTTTCCGATTCAGCTCATACGTACATATGTAATCTTTGCGCAACCAATTCCCCATTCAAAAAATATTCTTCCAAAATATTGTCTTCGCACTGTCTTCATATTTTCCAACAATATGTTTGAGGTGTGGAAATTAAATTTTTGTATTCCATGATTTTGTCGATTAACATTTTTGATAGAATCTTAACCAAATTTTCCTTTTTATGGTATGAACCTTGATTTCATCGAAGGTTATTTTATTTTCAAAACGACTCCAAACCACTGATGTTCTTTGGAAGAATTTTTTTCGTAAGAGAAACACATTTAGTGGCTTAAAAAGTTCTGCATAGAATAACCACTA
>CM050324.1:2129356-2157715 GCA_027475135.1 Bactrocera correcta
TTTTAACGAAAAACTACAGATTTTTTGAGAGAGAACCAGTTATCGTCGCTGTTTCGCTTGATTCAAATTTTATTTTTTTTTTTTAATTTATGTATGTTTTTAATTTCATTATTTATGTTACAAATAAAATAAATAAAACTACATTGGACCTTCAAGCAAAGAGTATTATTTATGTTTACACCCCTGCAATATGTTGTTTTACAGTATATTAGTTTTGGTCACCCAATGATTGTTCGTAACTCATAAAACTAATCGAGATAGATATGATGTTATGCATAAAATGTATATATGTAAATGAGGATGCCGAGGTAAGATGAAATCCGGGTGACTGATGGTTCGTCCGTGGATTAAGTACGTCCCCATTAGGGGACAGTTTGTGTTGATTCTCTGTTATTTAAACGAGTATTAAATTCATCGATTGCTTAACACATTGAGTGCCATGGCTACACGTTTTCGTGCGACAGGCATTGTCTGGTCTTAGGTATTGTCATGTGTTTTTGTTTGACGCTACAGGTTTTTTTTTAATGTATTTCTAGTAGCCTAATGTAGCCTAATGTTTGCCCTAAATTTTGGTCCAAGTTTCATAGAGATATCTTCATTTTTGATGATAACTTCAATTACATTGATTTTTTACATTAATTGTTTAGACGTGTATATTTTGATTAAAGCAATCAATGCACAATTGGGGAGTGTTGGGGCATTGCGGACAGTACGTAGTTGTCCTTTTGATATTCTTTCTTGCTTCCTTTCAACTAAATTATCTTTTTTGCTTCAGCGTAGCATAAAACACAAGCACGTCGGATGGTTTTATTATTTTCATTTACTTTTTTTGTGATAATATGTTTTGATTGCGATACAGGCTGCGGGGATGTGAGATCTAGTAGGCCCTTAGCAACGCGTTCACGGAATGTTCGTATATTAATGTTTCTATTCGTAGCTGCTTTATACACAGTGTAGGTATTTACCACGGAAAGTCCAAGTAAAAGTTCAATTCCCAGCTTTCGGTACCATTTTAACCCTTTGCGAAGGGTATTTGCGTATGTAGCCATTTGGTCGGAAAGAGTGGCAGTGGTTTTTCTGTTGCTCGTCTTTTACGTCTCTCTCCTTGACCTGTTTAAGGCTCTGCAGGTTTACGTGCTCCATCTGTTATGGATACCAATATCGGGGGATGTTTCGTGGATAGCATTCTGACGTCGCGTTTATCTTTCCACTTTAAAACAACTATACCATAGGGATCTTCTCTAGCCACTACTTCGCCTTTCTTTATAGGAGCAACCATAACTTCTTTTGGGAAATGTTTCTTGTTGGCACGGAGTGTACCGACCACATGTGTTTTTTGATCTAGCATTGAACGAGCCAATTCATAGCTTGTGTAAAAGTTGTCTACATATAAAGTTCGACCCTGACCTTTCAAATCAATGATCAGATCCTCGCAAACAGTTTTAGCCAAACCGACTTCTCTCAATCCACTTGATGACTTTGCGGAGTATATTTTCACTGACCAGGTGAATCCTTCGGTAGAGTAGAGCTTAAAAAGCTTTATACCATAAAGATGAACTTTATTTGGTATATATTGTCGGAATAATAGTCTGCCTCGCCATGGAATAAGGGTCTCATCAACTACTATGTTTTCACCTGGTACGTAAATTCTTTGGTATCTCATGTCCAATAGTGGTTTTATTTTACCAAGCCTATCAGCTGGTATAATTGAGTTATTGCCTGAGAAGTGCATGAAACTAAGCAATAACTGAAAGCGATTGGGTGACATTACTTTCCCCGGAATTGAAAAGTTGTAGAGCTCTTCTTTGGACCAATAGTCTTTTAAACACCCGACCTTCTCCAAACCCATCCACAACATAAGGCCAAGAAACTTCTTCATTTCAAAATCTGTTGTTGGTATCCAATTTTTTTTCGAGAAAATCTGGTAACAGTATTTTTATTTACATATTCATCCGCATACTTATTTGTTTCTGATACAATTAATTCAATAACGTCGTTGTCAACAAATAGGAGTAATGCATCAAAACAGGAAATATCTGAGGGAATAGACTGTTGCAAGCCTGATCGCCCAGTGAATGTAAAAGTTTTCTGACGAGAACTAAATTCAGTCCAACTGATTGTTTCGGAAGAATCGACTACGTGTGACAATGCTGTTGGTTTGTCCTCATCCATGTCCCAGTCGTCTTCAGTATCGCTGTTATAAATGTTATCACTGTTATTAGTATCATTGTTATTATCAGAGGCAGTGTCCAAATCATCTGTTAGCCAGTTCTCATTAATCAAGTCATCGCAAGAAAAATCACTATCCTCATCATTTCCTTCCAACGCTTCACGTATTTCACGACCTCTAAGGTTTCGCTTCGCCATTTTTCTAATTCAAATCTACAAAAATAAAAGAAAATAAAGAAAAATGAAAACAGATATAATAAAAAATTTAAATAAATGTAAAGGAAAATGTGAAAAAAAAAAAAAAAATAAGAAATAGCAGAAAAAATCGCGTCGCACATTTTCGTTCGACATCCATTTTTACGATTGCAATTCCGTCGTGCAGTGCCATGTCGTAAGGAAACGTGCGACAAAAAAAAAAAAAAGTTATAAAATCCAAAATAAACCACAAAATCATCCGGTATTGGCGCAGAACTGAATATTTTCTACTTTTACACCAGTTTATAGCAAAAAATGTGCTTGGCGCCCGGGGAAGGTTTTCGTCAAAACCCCTTGGCACTCAATGTGTTAAAGGCGAATATTGAGGCTCCACAAAAAAATTACGATTTTTATAATTCAAACATTTTTTTTTAATGTATTGATACAAACTCAAATAAATATTCTTCATAGCCGATGAGAAAATTTGTTTCGCTCAAATATTTCGACAGATAGATGCGATGTTCATCTTCTTGAGAAAGTAGACATAGTCGCTGCGTCTGAATATATGGCACAGGACTGTAATGACAGCCATAAAACGATAGTGAATGTTGCAATAAATGTGTTTCAAGTACAATTCTATTAGATAAATATTAAAACACATAAACGGGAATTACAACCAAATAGATATTTGAACAATAGACAAATCTAAATGTAACATATTTTTCAAAAACTATAACTAACCTGCCGGTATATTTAATGAATAGTATGCATATAATATCTTCAATATAATTTCGAATATAACATTATTTCTATTTTTGTACTGCATGGGTTGAAAAGTAAAAAAACTCTTAAACTTCCTTCGGGTACTAACCCTAACTAGAATACTGTCAAAGTTTCCCGCTATTTCATTCTCAAGTTATTTTTCTGAAAGTGACGATTTTTTCTAGTTCACAATGGAAATGTAGTGATTTCATGTTATGGTAAAACATTGCTTCCTAAGGGCAAAATACAAAAAAATATCACACGGAGCGAAATCTCGTGAAAAGGGTGGTTGGTCGATGGTATTCATCGCGTTTTTGGAATAAAGAGACCTGTTACTCTTTTTGAAAAACATCAGCTTTATCTGGACGAGTCGAGCAAGAACGCGTTCCATACCCAAAATTTCCATTAAAATCATTTGAATGAACTTGTGTGAGATGTCGACCTTTTTAATCATCTCTTTAACACTTGTTTGACGATTTTCAAGCACTTTTTTAATATTTTCTGTAGTTAAAGAGTCGACGCTGGTCCAGAACGAGGAATGTCTTCAACGATCTATCGATGACTTCCCTTACAGTGACATGTCGCTTATTATGACCCATTTTTAATAAATTATGTCCGGTTAGAATGACTGACATGATTCTTTACATCTACGGCAGTGTTCGTTGATTCCCGACGCCGTTCGGCACGTGGCTCGTTTTTGTTTTGAGTCTCAGTGAGTAATTGACGCTTGAAGGTCACGCATTGTTTTTTGTTTGTTACTGTGAAAAAATGTCATAACAACGACGTAAAGCATTTACAATTGAGGAGAAAGGTGCAATAATATGCAGATTAGAAAATGGAGAATCTAACTCATGTCTCGCAAAGGAATTTGGCGTGATCTCAATGATTTTTAAAAACAAGAACCGCATTAAAGCAATCGTTCAATTCAAATGTTTTGAAACCGAACAGGCTTCGAAAATCACGACAAGAAAATGTTGATCAAGCATTATTTCAGTGGTTTAAAAAACATGAGAAACAAAGGAATACCTGTCAGCGGCCTATGCTACAGGAAAGGCAAATGGTTTTGCCGCGCGTTTTGGTATTTTCGACTTCAATTGTTTGCAAGCTGGATCAGTCGTTTTAAAGTTCGACTAACATTGTGGGGGGAAAAAATTGTCGGTGAATCTTCGTTGTTGATAAAAATTCACAAAAAACTGTTGATATCTGTGGGGCCCGAATTTAATGCTGATGAAACTGGACTTTTTAAAATTAATGCCGGATAAAACTTTAAAATTTAAAGGTGTAAATTGTGTGGAGGTAAGTAGTCGAAAGATAAAATAACTGTCTGGTAGCAGCTAATATGTGTGGCACAGAGAAAAAGAAATTTTTCATTATTGGAAAGTCAAAAAAAACAAGATGTTTTAAAAGTGCAAATCATTACCTGTCGATTATGCTAACAATCGTAAAGCTTGGATGCCCTCAGAACTTTTTGAAAAATGGCTTCGTGATTGGGATCTTTTTTTGGTGAAGAAAAAGATTCTATTGCTGGTTGATAATTGCACGGGCATCCAAATGTTACTGATTTAAAGTCTATAACACTGCTTTCCTTCCGCCGAATACAACATCATACTACAGCCTATGGATCAGGGAATAATACGATCACTCAAAACGAATTTTAGGAAGAACCTTGTGCTCAAAATGATTAACGGTCTTATGCTTAAAAAAACTCTTCTACAAAAATAACGGTGCTAGATGCAATTCTGATGGTTAATGATGCCTGGAATAAAATGCCACAAAGTACCTTCGTAACTTTTCAAACATGAGGATTCATTGAAAGCCACGCGGTTTACCTACATATTCAAATATTCGATGAAGAAGAGACATTCCTTTATCTTTGTGGTCACGAAACCTAAATTCAGTTTTTTTACAGCACCGGAAATGTGGGAAGATTATGTTGTCGTCGATAGCGCTCTCCCACATCCAAGAACCACCGATAAAAATATCGTACAGAACATTAGTGCTAAGAAACAACTCGAAAGTGATGGGGAAGAGGAAGTCGAGGACGAACCATTACCTACCGCAAAGAGGCAAAAAAAGGGTGCAGAATTATTATCACAAAAGCAATATTGAAAATGATAATTTCACCATAGCTATGTCTTCTATAACAATAGTATTAGAGACTGTTTTTACAATAAAATGAAAAAACAAAAGCAGACAAAAATTACAGATTACTTACAGTAAAAAATACACTTGTATGTGTTATAATGTGCTGATAACGTGCAATTTTGATTTTGATTAAATATTATTATATGTACATATTTAATTACTATGATTCTATATTAAAATACTTAAGTACATATGTACATAAGTATTTATATAAAAAAGTTTTACATTTCACAAAACGCTTTGTATGATGTGTTTGTAAATTTCCCTTTCGATGTCATAACAAAGGATTCTACTGTATCTTCACAAAAGTTGCACTTTTAAGGGTATATTAGCTTCGCTCAGCCGAGTTAACATTTTTTCTTGTTTGAAATATCATTTACCCGGGGAATTTAATTCAATTTCCGGTGCTTTTTTGTCTCAATATATATTCGCTAAATCTGTCCCAGCAGAATCATCGCTGAAGTCCTGGTTTGTGAATTTTTTTGTAACAGTATCAGTAAAAATTGTTGAAATGTGCATTAGAGCAGGTTGATTTACAGGGAGCCGAAAAAACAAAAAATGCGGAAAATCTCTTACGGATCACCAAAAAGTTTGCTTAAGAGATTAGTCTAAGGTGGTTTAAGTCAGGGATTTTTGATGTAAAGCTTTTGGGAAATCATAAACCCGATTGTGTGGTAAATTTGGCCAAAACGAAAAGGGAAAAAAAAAACATTATTTTAAAGGTGAAATGACCAGTCTTCAGTTTTTACTGCTCTCCGCAGGAGAATAAATTTAAGTTATATTATTATTCATAAATCCAAAATATACTATACAATTTAATCAATTTCATGTTTCATGCACTTTATACTGCCTATATATAAACGTCTATAATCAAAACTGATATTGTTTTTAAAATTAAAAAATAATTAGTTTAAATTTAAATTAAAATTTACGCAGCATTGTAAAAGCTTTAAGAGGGTGTTTAGAATGTGAGACATTTTTTGGTTAAATCAGTCAAGGGGTTTGTGTTTTATTATTATATTAGCGGTAGCATTACGTAGTAAAATTTTCTACGAATGCAATGTGAGCCTATTATATAAACCTTCCCTTTGAATTCTAATTTTTTGGCTTTCCCTAAGCGATTTAAAATATGTCATGTTAGCAATTTTGAATAATATGAATATGTATGAGTGATAATGGTTGTTAAACGAAATTATCAGCGGCAAATAACTTTCTAGTTTCGATGAAAAAATTGGCCAAAAAAGTTTATAAAAAAGTTGACTTTCTTGATTTTTTTTTTTGGCATATGGACAGTTAAAGTCATCGCATTCTTAGCGATTTATTGAATATGGAATATGAGTATATATCGTTATTTTGCTTTGACTTTTCTCAACTTTATCAAGCATATCGAGTACTGCGAAGCGTATCGAAACAGGGGCTCCTTGCTTTTGAAATAATCTTGCCAAAAAATAATGAGGGAGTCGAATTTGGAAATCTCGATGATCAATCAATGTCACCTCTTTTGATATCAGAAAATCTGGAAATCTCGATGATCAGTCAATGTCACTTTTTTTGATATCAGAGACTAGGCTCACCTTAAGGGGCTATACCAGTGTAACGATGAAAAATTTGGTGATTTTCGTGAATTTTTTTAAAGAAAAAGTAGGCGATTAAATATTTGGAACTTTTTCGAATGTAATAAGGTATTATTTCAACTTTTTTTTTAAATTTTTTTTTTTTTTACAAAAATTTGAAAATAACGGAGTTATGAGTTGTCTTCGAAGGTGCAAAAAAAAAGTGCCCCAACTGCGGGCATGATTCCGGCGAATGAGTAGCTGAACATAAAAATTCAAAAAGTTTATTAAACTTAAAATATTTCCTATACAATGACCTAGATCTTTGAAAAATATCAGAAATTAACAAAATGAGTAATTAAAAAAAATTCTTTTTTAATGCCAAATTAACAATTTTAAACCAATCAAAAATATCGTAGGTCATTATCTAGTAAATGTATTCAACATACTCAATTTTAATTTCAAGTCGATCGGTTAATTTTTCGTTGAGTATGATGTCAGCAATTTTGAAAAATTTCGTTTCGATAAAAAGTTTTAATGTTTAACTCATACAGTTAGGGGCAATAAAATAAATCATCCGTTGCACTAATTTTCCATTCTCCAAAAAATTATAAATTTGATTTAAATTGAACTAATTATATTTTTATTATGTACTTCATATCAAGTGCTATTGGTAAAAAAAAAGTAAAAAAAAATATTGGAAAAAACAATTCATAAATGTTACAAAAACTAAGGTAAAGAAATATTTAAAAAAATTCGATGGACAAAAAATAGAATCAAAATCTTTTACATTAAAAAAAAAATATTTTTTTTTAGGGGAACTAATGAAAAATTGGAGGTACATTGTACAGAATACCAGACCTTTGTACCTTCTCCAAATTCTCCCTATTTTTCGGTTAAGGGTGCAATTTTTTTCTTAACAATTTTCCGTAAGCTTTTGCAAGACTGCTGATTACCCCGCCAACCCCAAAGGGTAGCACCATGATCTAAAACCATTTTTGCAAGACCCGAAGTATGTTTCGGGTCGCTTCTTGTTGGAATGGCCAAAAGAAGGGAATTCCATTCAGCATTTGGGAGATACCTTTCTAAAACCTTAACGTAATATGGCGGTCTATGTTTTTTTGTATCCAAAATATAGGTCCCGGAACACAATATGAGAAACAATACTACCTAGTCGTGTAGCGGACGCACATTTCTTTGTTTTTTGGACGTCGACTCACGCAAAAAAAACATTTCCTATCATATTAATTTTCTTTTAGACCATAAAATGTCAAACCCCATTTTTTGAATACGATTGCTCTATGCCGTTTTCTCAGCATTGGCCCTTTCGGGACCATGTGCCAAAGCAATTTTTCTCTACAAGTAGTCTTCTTACGTTCTTGAAGAAATTTTTGCACATAATTCTATTGAATGGCTGCAGAGGCCTTAAACGGTACGCGCATCGGCAATCATGCAATATTTCGAACGACTTCTGCAGTCATTTTTTTGTGGTCGGGCTATTTTTTCAACCTTTTCGGAAATTTTAAGGCATTAAACAAAAATGTTTGAGACATGTTTCATATGTTTACAATTTTCCTTTACGCGTGACCCATTCCTTGCAAATTTGACGCACAATCTTTCCTCCTCTAAACAATGTTTTGCTCGACCCATTTTTTTAATAAATTCATAATTGATACAATTATTCACTCCACAGATCCAATTAAGTTAAATAACTATTTTTTACGCTTTTTAAATTCATCATTTTTCTTTATGAAACTATTTCGCTATTGATTCTATTATTTTGTCACTAAGCACGAGTCACGCTATTTACACTTTTTAAATTACAGTTAACTATAAACTCGACAATCCTATCTTTTTCTTTTTTTAAAAACATATTTTGCATTTGTTATTATGCAGAAAAGTTACTACATAGATGAAAAATTTCAAAAAAAAAAATTTTGCCATTGTTTCCAAAAAACTTTGATTCTATTTTATTTTCCGTAACTGTATATGATTAACCTGGAGCGGCCTCTTTAGAAGCGCCATCCAAAAAATATTCAAGATACGACCTTGCCCATTTCCAGATATTTTTGAAAAAAAAAAAAAATTTTTTTTTTTTTTTTTTTAAAATGTCACCTGTAATAGCCCCTTAAGGTCATTAAAGGCGTTTACTGAATCTTTCTCAAATACCGTTTTTGGGTTTTTATATACGTTAATTTTTTATGTAAAGCCCCTCAATTTCTCTAGTTGCTTCGGTATACTCGAATTTGTGGTTAGAATTGAATGGTTTAGTAAATTTCAAATTGTTTTTTTTCGCTTTTTATAATTTTAAAAAACCGGGCAATTTTTAAAACCATTAATTTTAAAATGGTTTGTCAAAAAAGGTTTTTTTTTGGCGGTTATTTTTTAAAAAAAATTTAAAATTTTTTTAAAAAATTTCGTTTTTGGGGGGGGCACCCAAAATTCATTTCCCCCCAAGCCTTTTTTTAAGGTTGGAAAAAAAATTTCCCAAAGCCCTTTCTTCCAAAAAAAAAATTGGTTTAAAAAAAAATGGTTTTTTTTTTTTTTTTTTTTTTTTATAAACCCAAAAAAAAATTTGGGGCTCGACTTTAAAAAGAAACTCACGATTATAATTGTTTTATGACTTTTATTTTTGATTTTAAATAGTCTATGCAAGTACATTGGTATATACTCATTACATAATATGTAATAGTATGTGTTACAATACAATAAATCTCTAAGGAACAGTGGCGGAGAACAGAATTTCACTAGCATTTATTAATTTAATAAAGACACGCTTTTGTGGCCTTTTTTCAAGTTACTTGCAAGCAACTTATGCACTTACATACATATATATAATGTGGTTTTGCTTCTATTCTATTCTATGCATGTTTTTGTATATACATATGCACGCGAGCGTAACGCGCTATTAAATTACCTGCATATACATACATATATAAGTACTTAATGTTTATAAAATTCCTACACATTTTTATATGTAATTGTAAATACATTTACACCAATACGCGCACATTCTTACGCAATTACGTATTTCTTATGGGTAAATGCTTATAACCTTATTTACTAGTTAAACTTTATTTGTTTGTTATAATTTTTGCACAAAATGTTAACATTGCCATTAGACTTTTTGAATATTCTTAAAATAACTTTTATTTATTTCCCTTTAAATTATTGGAAAAACATTTACAATTATTGTGCTATTTTGGTGTACACGTGTAATCGTTTGGGCAAGTGTACAAAAATTATGCTAATAACTTTAGTCTTATATATCTATAAATGTATGTATGTATATTACTGTAATCGTGTAAAGGGTGTGTATTTAAAAACTTTATTTCATTTCACCAACTGGCTCTTTTATTTATAAATTATTCATACATATTCCTTAATTTGCATTTAAATTTTTTAAATTTGTCTGATATAAGAATCAAAAACTCACAGTTTAAGACAAAGAAAATGGTTATAAACGAAATGCAGGCGCAAAATGTAGAATCTTTCCAACTTATTTGTATTCAAAATTTTTCACAAAGAACTTTTTCTTTACTGCGTCTGATTAAAAATGTAAATTGAGATCAAACTCACTCAGAGAAATATACACCTAACTCCTTTTTCCTCAGAAATCGTGTAAAAAAAAAAAAGAGACGTTCTTTAAATATAATGGGGGATACGTTCATACGTACGATTCATCTGAAAATCGTGTAAGATGAAATAAAGAACTAATTTACTTCGAAAAACGTGTAAAAAATGTTGAAACCATAAAATTTCAGATGTGCATACAAATTGCATATTCATATGGCATTTTATTGAGCTTTAAAACTTAAAATACTTTAAATTTATACAGGTGAATAATTGGTTAAAAAAAAAAAAAAAACTGTTATTTTAGAATTAAAAACAGAAAAATTAAAATAGAAATAAAGAAAAAATAAATAATAATAATAATATAAATATCACGTGAACAAAATGTTTAGGTAAGAGTCATCGAATAAGGGCATTTCCCCGTTTCTACTACGTACAGTGAACAAAAAAGTTTTGGCACACCCCAGTTTTTCCACTTTGCTTAATATAACTTTTAATTAACTGAACATCCAAACAAAAAACAAACATGTTTTTAAATAATGTTTTTTTTTAAAACATTATAAAAAAAAATTTAAAAAAAAAAAATTCACACAAATTATTTAGAAAATAATGAAAAAGTCATATTCATATCAAAAAAGTATTGGCACAAAATATAAAAATGGTAAAAAAAAGAAGAAAAAGAAATTGAACATTTTAATATTTTGTTGCACCTCACTTGGCTTTAATAATCGCTTGCAAGCGCCTTTGCATACTGGCGACCAAATGGAAAGTCTCCCGACTGGTAATATTGGTCCATTCTTCCTTCAGAGCATTTTTAAGAGATTTTTTCTAAGTTATTTGGTGCTTGCGAATTTGTTTTTTTAAGCAAATGCCAAATATGCTCAATGGGATTTTGATCAGGAGATCAGAAGTGTGTTTGTGATCATTGTCTTGCTGGAACTGCCATTTCTCTCCATTTAAGCCCAATTTAGTTACGCTCGGAAGCAAATTATTCCTCAAACAAGCTTATCGATTTTTTCGTCTATAAAAACCAGATTCCCAACTAAACTTGCCGCTATACATCCTCACACCATTACGTTTCCGCCGCCATGCTTGTTTGTTTTTAAGATGTTATTTTCTTGGAGCTCCATGTTGGGCTTTCGCCATATTTTTTGAGACCCATCCGATCCAAATAAATAGAACTTGGATTCATCGCTAAAAATCAAGTTTTTCCAAAAAGTTTCAGGTTGGCGTAGGTGACGAAATCCAACCTCTTTTTTTTTTGTTAGCTTTTGAAATGTGAGGCTTTCGCCGAGGTACACGACGAAGATAAACGGCTTTATGCAGGGTATTTCGGACTGTCTGTGAGCCAAATGTTTGCCCCAGTTGTTCCTGCATTTTTTCACTCAATTTTACAGCCGAAATTTTTGGGTCTTTTGCCACTGCGCCAACAATGGATCGTTCCTCCCGATCAGAAAAAGGTTTTGGCCTTGAAATTGCTTTCTATTTTTTCGCTTTTTATTAATGGTTTATTACATTCCTTACATTGGATCTATTGACAATTTGTCCTATTTCGCGCAATGATTTTTTTTTTCCAGGTACAGATTCAAAATGAGTTTCCGCACTTCAACGGTTATTTCTTTTCCGCGACCCATTTTGCTCAATCTATGTGTCAAGGCTAAACACATTGCAAAAAGTCAATTGCTCTAATTATTCATTAATATGCAATATCTAACAGAAGTCACCAAAAACGGGATCAAAGGAAGTCAACTTAAAGAGAAATATGCAAAAAACATGATGTGTGCCAATTCTTTTTTGATGTGTTTTTCGCTGTTTTTGGCTTATTTTCTAGATTTGGGGGGATTGGGGGGTGAATGTAACGGTATATTTTCACTTGCATTTTTTTTGTTTCTACCAGTTACACTATCTACAAAAATGATTGAATGAGATTATTTTTTGTTGCTTTTTAACTATCTTTCTTTAGAAAATCAAAATGTGCCAAAATGTTGTTGATTCAGTGTATGTTCATTTCAGCAATGTTACCACGAGTGGTAAAAACAAACATATTTGCCAGATGGTTATTATAAAACTGTACTAGATTAAAAAATTTTTACAAAAAAAAACGTGTAACTTTAAATCCGTGTAAAAAAGGAGTTGGGTGTATGTAGTATATCGTCACTTCAAATGCAAAATAAAGAATCATCAAAAAATTGCATTTACGAAAATCCGTCATATTACATAGATATGTATCATACATATATAAAAAAAAAATATATATATAAAAAAAATTGAAACTGCAGTTATAACTAAAACATTAATTTTATTGCAATGTGAATTGTACTGGTTAAAGCAAAGTAAAAATACAAGTTTAGATATTTCTTAAAAATATGTTTACAAAAATTTCAAATTTTTAATGAAAATAGTAAATGCTTTTGTAACGAGTGATCCAAGTAGAGTTCCACTTTTCATAGAGTTGGTTTTGACAGATCGCCTCAAGCTGTCACGTTATTTTTGTTCAGTATTGTTTGACATTTCATCATGGAGAGACTTACGCCTTCAACTTTATTACAAAAATTCACGTTCTGTAAAAAATGGTTTTTGCGCGCTTTGCTCAACTTATGGTCAATATAATCGGAATACTGAGCGTACTATTCGCAACACTATCGCTCATATGAGACCCAGCATTCATTATTGGATAATATTCGACCGAATAGACTAAGTGCCACACGTAGTGCAGAAAACATAGAGGCCGTAGCTGAGAGTATACCAAAAGAACAAAAGCGGACAAAGCCGTCCGCACCAACTCAGACTCACGTAAATTGAAAGCGTACAAAATAGAAGTCGTTCGACCTTCCTAAGCGAAAAGTTCCGAGAAGATCCGACATTTTCAAGTCAAATTTTGCTCAGCGTTCAGGCCCGTTTCTGGCTCAATGGGTATAAACAATCGAAATTTCCATATTTGGGACAGCAACCTGAAGAGATTCTAGAGCTGCCATTTCATCCAGAAAAATAACGGTTGGTGGGTTTGTGAGCCGATGATGCCGATGAGAACGTAACCGTCTATGGCGACCGTTATCGTGCCATGATAATCAACTACTTGATGCCTGAAATTTAAGCTCTCAGCGACATTTGGTTTCAATAAGACGGTAACACTTCCCCTACACAAATATCAACGGATTTATTGACAGTGCAGATAATTTTAATTTTGGGCCGGTCGATTACCCACCAAGATCATGTGATATCATACCGTTAGACTTTTTCTTAAGTAAGTAAAGCCTAAAATATATGCGAACAATTCTTCTTCGATTCAAGCCTTGGAGCCAAACATCACCCTTGTCGTTCGCCAGGTGAAAGTCGAAATGCTCAAATGAGTCATCGATAATTGGACTCGACCGATGGACCATCTGAGATGTAGCCGCATCCAACATTTGAAAGAAATAATTTAATTTGTAGTTTCTGTGCTTTTTTTTAAGTGTGGAACCTTGAAATGGACTGTTTAGAAGTACATCGTCTTCTTATGTCTTTCGTCATGTGACTTATCAATCCGTAAACTCGTTTGTAAAAAAGAAACCGCTCTTTGCTAATAGTGGCAGCGTACTGAGGTCCAAAATAAGAGCTATGAAATAATTCTTTAGCTGATAAATGATTATCTTTTTTAGCAGCTGAGAGAACTATTATTATTTCTTTGTCAGTTGATATTTTTTCTGCCGTATTAACTTATATCGAGATATTAGTCTCTCGCGGCATTAGTTCATTTGACGAGTTCGTTCAATATTTCACCACTTATGAACAAGTTGAAACACTAAAGAGGATCCGTGGCATTTTTGGAAACACGAGTTGGTTCACGAACTTGATGAGCAAAAATGCATGCAGTGAATTTTTTCCTCATGTCAATGTTTGTGAGAAACTTTCTGCTTGATCAATATGTTTAGAGGTATGTCGTCATCTGAAAAATTTTCTAGGTCCAAGCAATTATGATCGTTCAAACAGTAAGAAAGGGCTATATATCGTAATCACACCACACACTGTAGTAAAAATGAGTAAAATGAGAGTAGCAGTCGTATAATGAACTATCATTACTACTCTGAGCTTAACTGAGGAAACTGATTTACATGTAAATATAAAATAATAATTCGGGGTTTGGCGATTTTACTAAGTATTTTTGCTTACAATTAAAAAAAAAAATTACACACACTCATGCGTCCTTAAAGTGGATGTGAAGAAAGGTCACATCCTCGTCGTCACAATTTGTACACATCTCGTTATCCAAAATATATAACAATTACTCTTAATTAGTCCATTACATTTGGAATCGTATGAACCAACAAAAATAATCGATTTTTTCACTTTTTAGAAATTATGACTTTTTGTTGCTTCATCGATAGACATATACCATAAATATTTACAAAATACGAAAGCCGAATTTCAAGAACGTCTGAATAGAACTTGAGATATCGTAATGATCGCATGGAAAAAAGTAGTTTCGATAAAGATACATTTAAAGCTTGGTCGCCCAAAATGGTCACGACACGGCTGTAACAAAACGGAAAATAATCGGAATTTCGCCAAAACCTCAAATAATATATATTAATTATAGATATATGAAATTAGAAGATTTCATATACATATATATATCAATAATACCTACTTTCATAGAAAAAATTATTACTATACTCGTATTCAAACTGCTTTAAGGCAAAAGCAGAAAGAAAATAGATAAAAGTAAAATAAATCAACAGAACTCAGAAATATTTTGTTTTGTGAAAATCTTTCGGGTCAATTGAAAATCTAACAAGTCAATTGAGAAGTCCCCGACCTACCATAATAAAACAAATATTATATATATTATATATTATTATTAATTATTGTTTATCCCAAAATATATACCAAAATATATCCCAATATATATACCTTGCCAGCCGACTGTGATTTATTACGCTTGAACATCTTCAAACACTGTTTGGAATCATCAACTTGTACATAGTTGGTTTTGGTAAAATGTTAGCTCGCTCGTCACCTAAGTTTTTTTTTTCCTGGGACAGTGTTCGGTAACTCGTCATCAAGCCAAGTTTTTGCTTCAGCTGTATTTTTTCTGTTCAAAAAGCAATGTTATATCAACACTGAAAGGAATTTACTCCATTTTTTTATGATAACAAAAGCTGCTTAACTCAAAATGGTTATGATTTATAACTCACAATCTAATGATCCGAAAGCTGTCAATGCGCCTATTGAAGGTTAGAGCTAACTAAAAATCATAAGGATTTAATTTTAGTTGTGTCATTTACGTGTCAGACCGGACTTTTCAATTGACTTGTTATATATTAGGGTAATACCATGTTCAGACCGAAAATTCCCTTTAAATTTTCGGTCTGACTACATTTAAGTACATTCACTAATCAGCCCGTTCTCACTGCCGTTAGAAAGATCAAAAAACAGCTGTTTTGTCATTCAAAAATTTCACAACGCTTAATATTTAGCAAACGAAAAGATTGTCATATAGTATTTGAAATAAAAGTCATGTTTTTTTTTGATATTTTCCATATAATAGAAATAATGCATGCATTTTTTCATTTGTTAAGTCGATTTTCAGGTGAAATTAGATTTATTGCTTTGAAAAAAATTTGTTTGTTTACATTTTTTTCCACTTTGTAGCGCCTAAATCAGCTGTGATAATGTAATAAGTTTCCAATGCTGACGATGGCGCGAAATCAGAGTCGCACAGAGAGATTTAGCGTGGACCAGTTTCAAATCATTTCAATGAAGTGATTTGGAACTGTAATTTTTGTATGGCAAAATCTTGATAAATTTATAAGATTAGTGGAATAAACAACTCAACAGCCGAAATCATGTGATTAAGTGTCGGTCTGAACATGGTATAAGGTTTTTTATCCCATCTTAATAATTGTAAAGTTTCAAGTTGAACGATATTTTCATTTCATTGTGGATTATCTAAATAGAATAACGTTTGAGGAAAATATGGAATAAATCTAAAATGTGGAATAGACGAAAATATGTACAATAAATACATACATATGTATGTATGAGTGCTGAGTACATATGTATGTATGTGTCTCAGTTAATAATACAGAATGTCTAAAATCATTGCGTGTAAACATGTTATTAAAAAGTGCTTATAGAAAAAATTTGTTCAATTACCTAATGTCATATAATCGAATGAGTTTTACACTATTATTTTAAATTTATTTATTATTTCTTCGGTTGTATGTGCTTTAATTTACTGGATCCATTTAGTTATTTGTTTTATTCAACATTTGATGACATTTATAATATTTAGTTCAAAATTTTTAAATTTTTTTAATAACACCTTAGTGCAACTTTGAGATATCTTAGTATTGGTTTTTATGTTAAATACATTAATTACAGTAAAGCTACCATAGCTCCTACAATTTATGTAATCTTAATTTTTCCCATTTTTGTTTAATATATTATTTTTATAACGTTTTTTTACGATTGTTTATTTAATCTCAACATAGATATGTCTTTGTTATCATGCCAAAATTAATAATGATTTAAAAGATTTAGGTATACAGCGTTTTAATTGACAGCATGCCTATTTGGAGTATATGTTAGAAGGCTGACATTTTCGGGAACTTATAAAGTATCAGAACTTAGCTGTTTATCCTAAAGGGTAGTTTCCAGCTCTCAAGAAATGTAAAAACTTCATATAAAAAACGCTTAAAAAATGGTCAAGAAATTTTCCTGCGATAAATTTTCTTGTGCTAGTATGCAGCTCGAAAAATCTAGTACGAATTTTTAATATATTTTCTCAATAAAATGCAAATATGGCTACGCTGGTTTTGCGAAGAAACATGAAATCAGCAATTGTTTCTTGAAGGAAATTCAAAGTAATTGTTAAATTTATCCTAAATTAGTTAAAATCATTGTTATGAAGTACAGTTCATTTTGAAATGTTGTAAAAACTTACCAATCATCAACCACATTCCTTAAATGGCAATAAAAATATTAATATAATTACAAGATAAGTATATTTTCTTTGTTTATTTTCTATTGCCCTTCTAATGTGCATCATTCACAATGAGAAAACTGCTGTCAAAATTACTTGACTACAGCTAAAAGAAAAAAGGGAATTTTTTTTCTTGAGCATTTACTTGAGAGCTGGAAACTAACCTTAAAAAAAATATTTCTTCGTCGATTTTAGGGTTTAACTACCAACGGGTTGAAAAGTACCGTAGTAAAAAGTAACTAAAAAAATTGAAAAATATTAGAAAAAAAAAAACTCTTTGTCTTAAGGTTATGCACAAGCATTTCTACGGATTTTTCATTTCTCGAATCATTCTCTGAAGGTCTATCCGTCTATCTGACTGTGCAAGCGATAACTTCGAAAAAAAATTTTAAAAAATCTGAATAAATCGTGGTTCATGTAGTTTTTAGCACTGTGACGAGGTTGTTAATGGAAATATTTGAATATACTAAAGCGAACATAAGAGGGAAGCGGCTGAAGGCCTAGTAGCCAGTGCTGCGATTTCATGTATTTATATAATAAATATTTTATTGTATAAATGATTATAAAATAAAAAATAAAAATAAGAGTTCAAAGATGTGGAACCTCTTACCTTAAGATGGCCGAAATCGGACTTTTATTTTTCGGGGTCAATGTGTAAACGCCTTAAATTAATTGGATTGAAATATTTTCTCGAGTAGGCTTATCTTTAATATAAAAAAAGTACATACAATCTGTCCACACCTACTTCTAGCATCAAATTGCCAGCCACCAGGGGAACGAGAATTTCCCCTTTATTTAAAAAACAAAACTTTTTACACTTCTGATACTTTTGACTACCTGATGAAGATACTTTCAAAAAGTAAAAAGTTCTTTGAAATATAATATGCTCTTGATATACTAGATGTGTGGCTTTAAGCATAAAAATCACCAAATTAGTGCTGTCCAGTAGAATTTATATTGTTATTTTTATTTTGTTTAATAATTATTTTTTCAGTGTACTTTTTTGATGTTGTCATTTATTATTTTTAATTTTTGTGTAAACGTTTGTTGACGTCCGATTTACATGATTAGCCAATATAAAAATGTAAATATTCATACATTATACAATATCATATGTATGTAGTGTATATGTGCGTGTGTAGTATGTATGTAAATTTATATATAAATGGTATGTGCTAACACATACTATCTGACGAAAAAAAAACAATTGTCTGATTATTCGGCGAATCAAACAACACAGTCAGGCTTAAAAACTTGATCTTCGAGTAAGAGTTGCCATGTTTCATAATAAAACGGCAGATACAAATATGCTTATAACTTATATTAGAGGTTACCTACCTACAATTCTTTGTGGGTAAGACTACGTTAGAAGAAAATCGATTTGCAAATGGTCTCTCGATTTATGGAAAAAACATTTAAGTCTACTAAGCAAATATGGATTCCTCAAAAAATCACCTTGCATTTGAAAAAAATTAAGGAGATTTTAATAGTTCTTGAGATATTGCGACTTTAATGAGAGCTGAGATAAAAGACCGTTTGCTGAGCTTTTTTTTTTCTGACGGAGTCTTAACCAAATACAATGTACCTACAAGTACATATGTAGTTAACTTTTAATTACTCTAAGTTTAATATTTCGAACGGTATAAGCTGTCTCGATAACCTCAAAACTCCGAGTGCTGCATATAACTTGTATAAAATATTTGTTTATTTAGCTTTTCCAGGTTTAAAATTAATACTGTTTAACTTTTGCTATACATCCATTGACCCCCATGACATGTTTCCGAACTCGATTACATTGTATGAGTTCGTGCCATGGCGTCTTGCCTTTTTGACTAACTAAAGACGCTACGTCATAAATTGATCAATTGCGATTTACGTTGCGCCTCCAGTCTTATTTCTAGCATTGCATACGCCGGCAAGCTCAACACTAGTATTATAACCATGGTGATAATCTTCGGTGTTTCACACATCAAACCATGCGCTGCAAACGTGATACCTAGGCCGAGAAAACGTAGTCCTTGCAACGGACTGGTGACATCCGTAACGTGGTTGGCGTGATTCAGCGTGATTAAGGCCATTAAAAGTGTTTCCCACATACCGTTACATGCGCCCCATGAGGCAAACCAACACATAGAAAAGTGCCATGTCATCGCTCGATGGCTTCCAGCTGGATAAAGCAAGTAGTAGACATGATTGAAAGAAGAAACCGGCCACTGTCAGGAGAAAGTGAGAAAATATCATTGATTTCATATTGATGACATAATGATTGCCAATGAATCTATGAAAACTATGAATTAAAGTTAACTTTACTTACAGATGACCACGATTCGTTTGGTGTGACGTAGTAGCATGCTTAATGTGCAGGAAACTATGCATTGCATAAGACCCATACCCACTAAAGCACCGGCTACCATGCTAATACCCAAGGAGCAAGAGACGAATGCCTGTAAATGCGTGTAACAGAACATTTTTTTATGTGATACTCAAAATATCAAATCACCGATTTCTCAGATTATTTACCCGCAAAAAGTCGCCCAACATATAGGCCCGTTCAGTTCCCACGAAATACGCCATCGGTCCGGCGAACAATATCGTATCCGTGACGCCTTTTATGTGCACCTCGCGACGGAATGTGCATTGAATGCGTCCACCGAAGAAGGATAAAGCCGCCGCAGCTAATGTGAATAAGAAATAGGTGCTTATCAGTGTAATACCGCCGCCAGTCGATCTTTCATTAATGAATTGCGTGTAAATCGTTTTGTTGGTGCCGTTGCTCGTATCGTCAAATGTGTTATCCTGATGCCAAACGGGGCACATATCGGCACCACAAATTCTTTCACCGTGCTCATTGTGATAGTAAAAATCATCGAAATACCCCGGTATATTGGGTAAAAAAACCCCGTCATACTGTAAGAATGTGAACGCAGTGCCACTGCCTTCACAATATTTTCTGTCAGATTTTCACTGGGAAGTAAAGTTGCTTGTGTCTCCATTGCCAAAGTTTCGCTACTATCGAAGCAATTCCAATCGCTGGAACTACAAGCCAAAGTGAACGATGCCAATAGTGTGCCCAGTATGATACCTAGATCTTGTGCCACCTGAAACCAGCGCGCCAAACGGCGCACCTTTTGATCGCGATTACAGAAGAGTTTATGCTCATCCATCACATCTGTATTATGCGACGAACTTAGCATGCACTCATGCTGGGAACAGCTCAACTTGCTACCAAAGTGCACCACCAATGCTATTTTGCTAATCCATGAAGGACTGTATGTAACACCGAGCAGTATATATGCTGGCAGTAGCGTAAATATGGAGGGAAAAAAATGACATAGGAGAAAGATACTCGCCGCTACGTAACTGGCGCTAATCACTGTTGTATGACCAAATTTCTGTATAAGGCGTTTGGTAAATAGGCACATAATGGCGGAGATCAAAAAGCAACCGCTTAATAGAAGTGAGCCGATGTTGGGTCCCACATGTAACCACTGTTCGCGTTGATGCCACACAGAGTTGGAACCTTGTAGCGCGAATAGCGGCAATAATACACCGCAAATCAAACCGTGCGCCACCGCTATGCAGATGAAGCTCTGGCAAACCTTATGTCGTACGTGTGGCGGTATCTTATGGCGGCAGTTGCGGTTATTAAGCGTAATAAGGCGTCGTATCGATGCAGCGCCAATGGAACTGTTGATAGACTCATGTCGACGAGAGGCAGCCAAAGCGGCTTGCACCTGATATGATGAGACCGGATTGATACGATGAGAACGTGTGGAAATTGGTGAGTATGCAGCAAGGTGCTATTGGAAGAAATTATAAAGAAGTTAAGTGTTTTTTTTTAAATTTGTAGCAAAGAAACATAAATTCGGCTAGTAATTGGCCGAAAAAATACGGTTCCGTAAAACTGGTGTAGAACCAAATGTCTTAGGTACGGATAATAACCCTACAAGACGGAGGTAACCAATTTATAAATACATTTGTAAGGCTTCACCCTTTTTTACTACTGTATATCCATATCTAACTTTTTGTTTTGAAATGAAAAATTCTGTGGTTGGAGTAGCAGTTTTTTTTTATGAATTTTTTTTAAAGTGTAAGAATGAGATGCATATATTGAGAATGAATCTGTTAAAAATTGCGGCCCTTCGCATATTAAAATATTAAGAACGTAAGTGAGTTTCTTATATTTTATTAATATTTATTTAAACAGAATATTTTTTTTTATTAAGAATTAGCATAAAAGAGTTCGGTTACTAAATATCACACAAAAAGCATCTAACTATTTTAAAGGGTTTCTATATGTTCAACAAACTCATTTGCTCATTTCAACTTTTCACCGTTATTCCGAATGTTTCAAAATTTGGATTATATATGTATGGCCGAAAGTCATCTATTTTGGTGGAAGTTTATGGAGAGCATGCACTAGCTGAGCTTGCGGGCTGGGCGGCCTTACGTGATAAAAAAAAGCTACAAACATAAGCAACCCTCCCCGAATCTTTGAGAGTCACTCAAATAGCCATATCAAAACGTTTACATAAGTGCGGTTTGAACGCAATAGAAATAAATCAGTTTTGCTGGTTTGCGACTGGTGATGTGATTGGATCCATTACGGCAACCATAAACCCGAAAATCATAGGTGAAACTTGACCAATCAGCCAAAGCCGAATTTTTATGATATATTTAAATTACTTAATACTAATAGTTCTAAATTAATTAATTTAGAAAGCTAATCTTAAATTAGCCTACATATGTACACATTTTGTGAATATTAAAAATTAATAAATTGATGTATTTGGTATTGTAAATTATACAAAGTTTAGCAATATAAATTCTATATATAATTATAAAAAAGATGTAAGCTTTTTACCAAAAAAATAATGCTATTTAGTAAATACCGTACATAAATGTTGATTGAAAGAAAGAAAATTCAGTTTGTAGTTTATGGTGTGTCATTCTGAGGCAACCTTTTTTTCCAACTGAAAAACAGGCTAAAACTTTCGAATATGTATAAAAAGTCACTGAAAAGATGAGCTCTTAATATTAATATTAAGAGGTGTCACTTTCAAATTTTCTGTTTTCGATTTAAATAACATGGAGAAAAAATAATTTTTTTTTGTAGTGGTTATTTTACGGAGGTTATTATATGTGATGCGACGGATGTCTGTAGGAATGGTAAACTCGATTACGATTCTACTCGAGAATCGAGTTCTCTCGTAAAATAATCGATTTTTCGGAATATAAGAATCGATTCTTAATCGACTTCATAAACTGAAGATCGATTCCGATATTTAGTCTCAACAACCGCGACGTTAGTTCCGCTTTCTCCAGATTTAACAAGGAAGCTCATAACAACGGATGAGTCGACCTTAAGAGTTTTCGAGAGAAAAGTTCTGCGAAAGATTTATGGTCCTTTGCGCATTGTCCACGGCGAATATCGCATTCGATGGAACGATGAGCCGTACGAGATATACGACGACATTGACATAGTTCAGCGAATTTAAAAGCAGCGGTTACGCTGGCTAGGTTATGTTGTCCAAATGGACGAAAACACTCCAGCTCTGAAAGTATTCGACGCAGTAGCCGCCGCAGAAAGCAGAGGAAGAGGAGGACCTCCACTCCGTTGGAAGGACCAGGTGGAGAGGAACCTGGCTTCGCTTGAAATCTCCAATTGACGCCACGTAGCGAGAAGAGAAAATGACTGGCGCGCTGTTGTTAACTCGGCTATAATCGCGTAAACGGTATCTACGCCAGTAAAGAAGAAGAAGAAGAAGATTGCGGGACCTATGGTCTTATATATTTTGAATTTCATAACAACCATTCACGTTTAAGATAAGAAGTGTGTTTTGGGTCGTTTTCCTGTTGTAAATAGAAGTGGCTGCTATTAACACACTTTAAATTATTTTGTTAAAATGTTCAGATACTCGTACATGTTTTTATTCAGGTTTCATATCGGTAATATTAAATTTAGTAGAGCGATTAAGACGGTTGTGTTAAATTATGAAAATAAAGTACATTTTCAAAATAATTTAATACATTTTTTCAAAAATTAATATGAAAACAAATGCTCACATACAGATTTGGTAATGGTAATATATTTGACAGTTATAAACTTTAGCCTGTCGAGATGCCCCGTTAAGTTTAAGCGACTGGACCGCGGAAAGCAATGCGCAGCTTTATTTTTTGTTTGTTTATTTAAAAGTGACTGTGCCATAGTAATTGGATTCAACTAGGTGGAGTTTGAAGTGAATATGACACTTTCAATTAAGTGGAGTATGAAGGGAATACGTGATTACATAAATGGTAATATATAGAAGCTAATCCTAAATAATTACTCAAAAATTTTTAAAAATAGAAAGAAAAATATAACTGCTATGTATAAACATGTAAACTTAAAAAAAATAAATAACAAGTGAAAGGGGCTAAGTTCAGGAGAAACCGCATATTTTATACTGTTGCAACTTGCAAAAATCACGGCCAGGAAAGTATTTTATGGTGTAAAATCAATCATATAGGGTAAAGTCAGCCGGATGTTCGAATATCCTGATATTAGTTATATATTGGCTAGGCCAAGTTTTCGCTAATATTTATCTATTTTAGGCACAAAGATACAATGTTATGAGTAAAAGACGCTCTCTCATTTTTTTAACATACGCATATTTGCCGATATACAAGTATGTATGCGGTGCAAAGTCACCCCGAAGTTCGAAAATTTCTATATAAATATTTATTATTTATTTTACCGGGGTCTAAATATTCGGTAACATTCGGGCTTGAAAAGTTTTTATTGCTACGCACTAAAGACATTATTTATGCAAAGTTTTATCCCGTTACAATAATTCCTTCTTGATTTGTGTACTGGAAACTAAACGAATCATGGAATTTAAAATTGTGCTATATGAGAAGTAGGCGTGGTTGTTGTCCGATTTTTATCTTATGCCACAAGTATAATAATAAGAATCTCACGCACTAAATGTTGTTAAAAGCGGTTTGACGGGTCCCGAGATATGGGATTTTACCAAAAAGTGGAAGGCGCCACGTCCATCGTCAACTTTTCACACCAGTTCATTAAAAGCTCTCTTATACCATCTCAGTGGTGAAACTTAATGTCTGCGGCGTAATTTTATGTCATCGAGCTTTTAGTAGTTTTTAAAAGTACCGTTATATGGGGAATGAGCGGGGTTATCCTCCGATTTCATCCATTCTATACTGACGGTAGAAGTTCTTATAATATTTATGCTCAGCAAATTTGGTTACTGCAGCTTAATTGGCTAAGAAAACGTCTACATTAAACTTGTTAGAGGACGGGGCCACGCCCTCTTAAAAAAAAAATGCCCACAGGTGCCTCTTGCTTCTGCGATCCTCTGTGCCTAATTACAGCTTCACTATATATTTTAATTTAGTGCATAGTTATGGCACTTTGTAAGCTTTCGGTTAATGGCGATTTGTGGGCGTGGCCGTGATCCGATTACGCCCATCTACGAACTCGAAATTTTTTTGTACTAGGGAATCCACATACCAGATTTCGTAGAGATATCTCAATTTTCGCTCAAGTTACAGCTTGCACGGACGGACAGACGGACAGTCAACCGAACTTTAACTTTTCTCGTCATCCTGATCATTTTTATACATATATGTATGTATATACATAACTCTGTATCTATCTCGCTTAGTTTTAGGTGATACGTACAACCGTTAGGTGAACAAAACTATAATACTCTGTAGCAACTGGTTGCAAGTGTATAAAAATCAGCAATTTTATGTTATTAGGATTCTTAAAAAAATAAATAATAATGAAATTATTACAAAAATGGCTTTCTCAAAATAATAGTGTGAGTGGAGAGAGATAATCCATCCAAAACTTAAAAATTGACAAATTTAGTAATGCGCTTTTTTTTTTAAATATAATAGTTTTATGTAAAAAGATATTAATGAGAACTAATTAACAGCGCCTTATCATTGATTTCACAAATTTTTGGCATCTTTGCGGGGGAATTCAGCGCCGAGCGCTCCTTAATATTTGTGAGAGCCTTGTTAGCGACTTCTTTCTTTATGTCTGCCTACAAATTTTCGATCGGATTGAGATCGGGCGACTGGGCGGGCACTTTTATGGCGTAATCAGCGAACCATTTTTTTTGGTCAATTTGCTGGTATGCTTCGGGTCATTATCTTACTGGAAGACCCAAATCAATCGTATTTCATCGCCAGCATAGAGCATCATTCATGATATCTTTGATCCAGTGGATTGGCCTTACACCTTATTAGGAAAAGCATGCCCTCACTATTATACTTGTTCCAACATGTTTAACAGTTCATGTAGAGGGTTTTGAATTAAATTCGGTTTTGGCCGGTCTTCTCAAATACTGACGAGAACCTTTTCCACCAAACAAAACATTTTTAAATTCATCTTTCCATAATATGTTAAGCCATTTTTCTGGCGACCAGTCAAGGTGTCGTTGTGCAAATTGAATCCGTGCTGTTGGTATTTTTTTGTCTGAAATGGAGTTTTCCTCGTTTTATATGCTGTTAAATTATTATCCTTTAATCGTCGACCAATAATTTGGATACCTACACGTATGCTAAGTTCATCTTTTTTTTAAAATTGAGAAATGACCCCAGAATGGGGTCGTCCGCGCGTTTCATCTTTTGGTTTATATGTATAATATTTAACAGCATTTCGTACCATTGGGAAGCAGAGGAAGAGGAAGACCTCCACTCCGTTGGAAGGACCAAGTGGAGAAGGACCTGGCCTCGCTTGGAATATCCAATTGGCGCCACGTAGCGAAGAGAAGAAACGACTGGCGCGCTGTTGTCGACTCGGCTATAATCGCGTAAGCGGTGTCTACGCCAGTAAAGAAGAAGATTTCGTACCATCGAAACTCCGCATCCGATAATATTTTGTACATTCTTGTACATTTTTCCAAATGAAGATTAATTCACGTTGTTCATGTGTGCTTTGCTTTTCATGAGCATGATTCGTCCACAAATTGATAAAAAATAGAGCTAGAGATACTTCTGCATCTCTTAAGTGACAATGAACGATTCATTTTTCCTTCTACGCTGATTCCAAATGAGCGCTCCTATTATTTTAAGAAGTCAAAAATTTCACTTAACTGTAAAATTCGCGAATTCTCGGGAACAGAGAAAAGTCAAAGACAAAAATAACGAGACTTATTGATTTGCACAAAAAATAAATAAATATAAATACTATATCGAAGATAAAAAGAGATGCAACAGCACTCCTATAATTTTGATAACAGCTGTATAAAACCCTCCATTCAAAAGAGTATTTACAAGACCTTGGTTTGGATCGGTCAGTTTGCATTTCTGCTATGTGCTATAGTGACTTACTCGTAATGTGAACATTTTTGTATTGTTGACTTAAACAATAACCCATGCAAAACTTTTATGGAGAAAAACGCGTGTGTACAATTTCATATCGGTATCTCAAAAACTAGTCCCTCAGTTCAGGTTTATACAGACAAAGGGGCATGGCCACATCAACTCAGCTCGTCGTGCTGACCATTTATACAAACACAAGTATGTATATATTTAATACGGTCTCCGACTCTTAAGGAAGCGTCCCATAAGGATGAATATGGTAAACTTCGAAGGAAACTTTATATACCCTGTTGTGGTCATATCTCTAGCCCAGCAAACAAAACGTCCACTTCTAAGTTTTTATTTTAGTTTTGGTGTCATGTAATTAATCTCTTTGTTTTTGATTTCGCAACACTAGTGTGGAAAACTGGCAACTCACGACTTTATCGTAAGTTTGGGCAATTAAGACATCTAGCGGGTGGGCCATCTAACGTTTTAATTTTTAATTATCTATATTTCGACATTGGAAACGTTAAATACCATTCGGTAAGTGACAGATATTCAGGAAAAAGTGTAAAATTTACGAAATAGGTCGCTATTCACTAGAAGAAAACTGGGAAATATTGAAAGCTTTTTTCCAAACTGGTCAGTCAAGTGGATGGTCAATTTGAACGAAAAATCATCTTTTCGGACGAGGCTCATTTCCACCTCGATGGTTGCGTTAACAAGCAGAATTGTCGCATTTGGGGCACAAAAAACCCGCACGCACCCAGTACGAATCACTGTATGGTGCGGATTTTGGTCTGGTGGAATCATCGGCCCATGTTTTTCGAAAATGAAGAAGGAACCGCCGTAACCATCAATGGTGAGCGATATTGCGCAATGTTAACCGAATTTTACTTCAAGCAAATTAAAGAGGAAGACTTGGACAACATTTGGTTCCAGCAGGACGGCGCTACGTGCCATACAGCAAATGCTACACTCAATCTTTTACGCCCTATCTTCGAAAATCGCATAATCAGCAAAAGAGGTGATGTGAATTGGCCTCCCAGAAGCTGCGATTTAACTCCGTTGGACTATTTTCTGTGGGGAGCTGACAGAGATAAATGTTACGCCAACTATCCAGAAACGAAGAAAGATCTAAAGTACGAGATTCAAGCTGCTGTAGCTGCCTGAAACCATCGAGAAAGTACTCCAAAATTGGGTGGATCGGATAAGCTACTGTAAAATCAGCCGTGGTGGTCATTTGTCCGAAATTGTTTTCGAGAAATAAATTTCATAAAACAACCTTTTAAATAAATGTTAGACCTTTGAAAAATATCAAGCTGATTTTTTTATTGACTTTTTAAATTTAAAATTTTATATGGCCCACCCTGTATAAACATTAGTGGGATCAGAGCACAATCAATATTGCATGAATATTTTGTTGTAAACAAGTTTTCCACGTTTTATTCCCATCAATTTGTTAATCGCTCAAAAAACTCGTCATTTAGTCGAGAAAAATTAAAAATACGATAGCGGTGCTTTAAAACACACCTATGACATCGCAACAGCTGATGAATCGTGGATTTACGCGAATGTAAACAGCAAGCGAATATATGTATGAGTGTTCATGCAACCTCTGATCACACGGTACTTCCCGACCATTTCTCTACGTAGCACGCATTGCACACAACTCACAAC
>CM050324.1:2158715-2177783 GCA_027475135.1 Bactrocera correcta
GCATTGTAGAAGACATTTTACATCGTATTCGCTCTAATTATTAGCGTCAATTCAATGGGTCAATTCCGGTTGATACTTCCGGTAGTTTGCTATCAATTCCATCTGCCTCTTATCAATTCACGAAAGATGAACTCATCACGAATGTTCGGACATTAGCCAAATTATCGTGACTATAATTCCTTAAGTGCACGCGAAATGTTAGCTGCCAAAAATACCGATGTTGATGACTTAAACTGGAAGATTCAAAGTCAAATTCCGGGAGACTTGCGCTCATACATATCGATCGATCGTCCTGACAATGAAGACGACGCCGTGAATTATCCAGTGGAATTTCTAAATTCTTTGGAGAGACTTGGTATGCCACCGCATCATATACGTCTCAAAGTATGATTTGTCGTTATTATGTTTCACAATCTGCATGCGCCGAAACTGTCAAATGGAAACCGATTGATTGTGACGCAGCTATCGAATAACTACTAGGGGCAGAATGCTTGATTCTACGAGTTCCTTTGAGTTCCAACGATTTGCCATTTCAGTCAAACATATTCAGTTTCCATGGAAAATTTTATTTGCATTACAATCAACAGGACAGGATAGTCGCTAGAGGTGTATGGCATAAATCTGGAAATGCTATGTTTTTCACACGGCCAAAAATACGGGGCGTGCTCGCGAGTTGGAAAACTATCTTCACTGTACATTTAAGCACCGGAACAGAAACCAAAAAATGTTGTTTACAAAGCTGCGTTACATCGAAAAAAAAAATAGAAATGATAAATTTAACTTTCTTTTCATTTCAAAACCCCGAATTTCACGCAGGAAAACAGCTGAGTCGGGTCAGATAGTTCAAAATAATATTCTTTGGAATGATAATATAGATTCCCCAATAAATTTTAAGTTTCTGTCTTCTTTAAAAAAGAGGGAACCTTACTTTTGCAATTTTAGCTTATTTATTTGATATTTCTTTAGTTTGAGCGAATCTTTAATTTTAATTTTTTTTTTTTTACTTTTTATATTTTGATAGTTTTTAATGTATAAAAACAGCTGCGACATTGTGATAAATTTTCCTATTGATAAACAGATGGCGCCAATCGGAATAACACAGGGGACTTCGAGTAGATAAGCCCAAAATCTTCTCGATGACGAGATTAAGAGAGCCTAAATCTCGTCAACAGATTTCGATCGGAATATGGTATAAGACAATTATGCCGTACTTACCATCTCACAAAAATATTGAAGTAAATTTATTGCCCTTTCTAAATAGAAAAAAAGAAGATCTTAAGAACTACAGAGCCGATCGAAGGAGAGTTTGAATAATTTATAGTAAAATGAGGTCATCCAACATTACCTTTAGTTGGTAGAGATTAACGGAACTTTCAGTAAGCGATTTTTTGCTTTTCAAAGGAAAAATCCCAGAATACCAAGGTTAGCCTCTGATACAATTCACCCACTGATACACCAACTTCTTAAATCTATCCGAAAAATTTAATGCATGTAGGTCTGCAATCTGCACCGACTTCGTTGTTTCGAAAATATCATTGAGTAAATCCTCTGCACCATATAGTAGGACGAGAATAATTTATAAAATTTAGTCTTTGTTCGTCGAGAGAGGACTTTACTTCTCAATTGCCTACTCAGCCTGAAGTAGCGCATGTTGGCAAGAGATATTCTAGATTTGATTTCGAGCCTCACGTTGTTGTCGGTGTTAATGCTAGTTCCAAGGTAGACAAAGTTATCTACGACATCGAAGTTATGATTGTCGAGAGGTGAGGGAAAAGAGGGCGATGAGACGACTGTTAATTTAATGAAAGGAGATATTTCACCTTTACCTCATTCACCACTAGGCCCATTTGCTTCGCTTTGTTGACTATTAAACGATGCATAAATTGCTGTGAAGTGTATTCACGCTTGCGTTTCATTTCCGGAGTAAGCTAAAACTAATAAATATACATCACCCCCTTCAAACTGCGATTTGAAATCGTTAATTTTTGTTACATTATCCTCCGTGGTAGCAGTAATTACTACACTGGACAGAAAATGTCGGTTTCTCTTAAAGTAGTGAAATCGAAAGATTTATCAGATCACTAGAAGTCAAAATTTTCCGGAACTAATGCTATATTTGTTGCTTTTCTTCGCTAAAACAGAAAAGGAACGTTAACGTCGGTTGCACCTCCACAAATACAAAATATTTTATTTCAAGGGCTTTAATATATCTATATGTATGCGGTCGTCTCATCAAAATAATCCGAAAGAATTCATTGAAGAAATTGTTATAATTTTTAAACACGATATGCGAACTAGTACTTTTAGATCACCCCTAATACAATCACTTTTCAATTTAAACTGAAATGCCACAGTAATTGGCATAGTAAGCGTGGTATGCCTATTAACTTTAAATATATTATAAAATCAAACGCCTACAGTATGCAAGAAAGTTTACATTTTTGAACGAACACATATATTTTTTTTAATTTACTGAGTGTTCACTGATAGCTGATACAAACACTGATCGTTAACGACTGACGTACTCGTGTCTATCAATAGCATCACAGATGTTTCTGCTATTGTTTATGCATAGTTGTTGCTCCAAATGCTAACCAGATGCGCTCATCAATTACGCACAGAACTGACCAATCCACTTTGCGACGTTCGAATTCCAAGCGCCGAACAAGTTAAGCAGTGGCTCGTTCTTGACAAATCTGTACTGCGACTGCTAAAAAAATAAAATAATTGTTTATAAAAAAAAAAAAAAAATATTTATTCATAAAATATAAATGAATTATTTATTAAAAAAAAATAAAATATTTATTCAAAAAAAAAAAATAAAATATCTATTGTGGTAGTGTTCATGTGTGTGCTTTAAGAAGCGCATGACCACGCGTGCTGCGGCCCATGCATATTTAATACACTAATTTAAGCATAAATATGTATGTATGTACTACTCAACGAAGGTGAAGGTGAAACTTAAGTATTTCTCTTAATGATGTCTTCATGTTAAACAATACTGCTTTTAAATTAATATTGTGAAAATAAAAATCGAAAGTGAGAATCGCTAGCTTATGTATGAATGCTAACCTAACCATATCTAGAAAGAAATATCAATCTTTCTTTAGCCATTTCGCTAATTGAATTAACACTCAGTCGCCAATTGTTTTAAACAAATTCCTATTTACTTAATTAACCACATTTAGACATTGTTTATGTTATTCACAGCTATTTTTATTTCATCGGCATATAAAGTCTGGAGAACTGCTTTCAAAATATGTAAATAAATAAATATTATTATGATTTTTTTTTTTTTGAAATTTCTCTAGCAAACCTGCATACCATATAGTATGACTGAATCACAAGCAAGAGAATCTTAGTATCTTCAGTTTATTCCACATTTACTTTTTGCATTGCATATTTGACAGCATGATTGTTGTTGTAAAGGTCAAAGCACTAAAGAATGGATTAAATTCTTTTTACAGTACATCGTCAATTAAAATGCAAAATAACGTAACATCACTTTTCATAAGTTTACAGATGGGAGAAAAACGATATAATAGAAGCATCTTATATTGAAATAAAATTTGATTGCGGTTATAAAATGGTTATATGTTGGTTATATAGTGGTTATATATTGGTTATATCAGAGCGCGGAAGTTTGAAATTTGACGAGATGACATATATAAAACTTAATTTAGATTTTTTTGATGATACGTTGTTTTGCATATCAAGTGATAATATACAAGGAGTGTTCCAAAGTAAACAGGACTGTTTGAATTTAGCGCCCCTGGTGGCTCCATCTATATGTCGACTGGTGCGTTCGAATCTAATATCTTTATCGATTGTCCAGTGAGAATTCTATGACATTTCGTTGATTGGTAGTGAGGTTATTGCGTTTCAAGTGTCAGTATGTTTGTGTTATCGGTGCAAAAATGGGCTTCGAACAAAGAACCAACATTAAATTTTGTTTTAAAATTGGTAAAACTTTTATTGAAACGTTTCAATTGATGAAACAAGTTTATGGCGATGATTGCCCATCCTGTAGCAGAGTGCACGAGTGGTTTCAACGTTTTCAAAGTGGAGGTGAGGACATAAATGACGATCAACATGTGGGCCAATCAAAATCCGTGATCACCGGAAATTACATCGAAGCTGTGCGTATATTCATCAAAAATCAGCGGAAATCATCATTGAAATTCATGAAAATGGAATTAAACATCTCCAAAACATCGATTCATCGCATTTTGACCGAACATTTGGGCTTATGAAAGGTGTGTACACGGTAGAGGTGGGTACGGGCCGGGCTTTTTTTCGTGGTCCGCGGGCTTACACAGGCCCGGAGCGGGCCCGGGCCCTAAAATTAAAATTCGTGCGGGCTTCGTGCGGGCCCGGGCCTTAGCAAAAAGGCCCGGCCCGTAAAAACCCGAAATAGGCCCGTAAAAGCCCGAAATAGCCCTGAAAACAATTTTGATTTGATCGCGTTATTTTTTTTTTATTCTCGAATTAGAACCGCCATTTATCGCATTTTATTTGCTTAAGGTTCATCTCGACACGATAGAATTTATAGAATACTAGCTGCATTGCCGGGCACATAGCTGTGGAGACTCCACATTGCTCATAGCTTACTAGATATAGAATACTATCTAGTTTGCCATGTATAGTAAGCTTCAGCAGTTTGACTGCGCAGTTTTCATTTCAACATATCCCATTTGCACATATGCCAACGGCATTTTCAATTTGGCAATATGAAATTTAGAAGAGCGAGTATTTAGACGGTTGTGTTATATTATAAAAATAAAGTACATGTTCAAAATAACATTTTTTCAAAAAATTAATATTTAGTTTAATATTGTTAATTTACAGAAAAATTATGCAAATTGGGTTGGGAATGAGCGAAGTCTTAAATTTATGTAATAAACTTATACAAGCATAAATCATTATTTCAATTGGTATATAAAATTTATGCCGCAATTATTATATAATAGTCCAAAAATATGAATTCTTCTTTTTCCCAGAAGTACATTTGTAAAAAAAGGATCTTAATCCTTTTTTTATTTTCCACATAAAAGATTTAAGCTACCTACCTCTCATTTACGTATATATACCGACGAATGCCCACATACAGATTTGGCAATGGTAATAGCAATTCGTTTGTCAGCTAGTATTCTATAAATTCTATCCTGTCGAGATGCCCCGTTATCGATACTACTATCGATTTGGTTATACAATATTTTACTTGTTTGCACACCACTAATTCAAAATTGGCGTCCTATTGTGAAATTGATAAACTTTGAAATATGTATAAAATATGTCGCGACAAACCATTCAGGACGCTGTGAATAAAAAAAGTGAATGTGTAAAGCTAATACAAAATGAAAAGGGCAGGAGTGACGTGTGGAAGCTGTTCGATTGCGTTAATTATAATGGCAATAATGTCGATTTTGTGTGCTGCCGGAGCTGTAAGCATGTGCTGGTGTATAATTCAAAACAAGGCACGGGCACCCTCAGTCGCCATAAGTGCATGTCTCAACAAGATGCGCTTAAGTCACAGCCCAAATTGGGCATGTTTGCCAAAAAAGTTGTTTCGACGCGATTTCGGGATTCGTTTGCTCGAAAGCAGCTAGCCTTAGTTGTAAAAGACTTGCACCCTTTCAATATTACCGAAGGTAAGTTCTATTCCCATTGCATTCATTGATTGACTCTTTTTTTGTGAATTGGTAGGTAGCGGCTTCCGTGAATATAGCCAAGCGCTTCTCAACATAGGAGCAGAATTTGGAAGTCAGTCTTTCGATGATTTGGTTATATCCCGTAAAGTGTTAAGCACTACCATCATGGAGAAAGAGTACGAAACGTTGAAGACTCAACTTATCTTAAGTTTGAAAGACCAACAACTGGCATACACGACCGACATGTGGAGTGACGACTACACGCAGCGAAATTTTATATCGCTGACTGCTCACTATGTGGATGATAGCTTTCAACTGAACGTCGCTCTTTTAGGTACTAATATAAATCAATTTTTATAATATATTTGTGTGTACGATTACATATAATGTACATGTTCATACATACATATTTACATATTTATTTATTAATGTTTATGAATCATTTAACTTACTTATGTATCTTTTACAGGCATCAGGGAGTTCTTGGACGAGAAGAAAACTGGAGAAAATATTCTCAAAAATGTTCAAGACATTTTGCAGGATTTCAACACTCTTGAAACTATGGATCGAGCTGTGTTCGTTACGGACAATGGTGCAAATGTCGTTGCGGCATTTAAAAGTTTCAAGCGCCTATCTTGTGCTTGTCATAATCTGAACCTTGTCATGGATGACGTCATTGAGAAAAATCCTCTTGCGGAAGTGAAGGCTTTAATAGATTGCTGCAAATCATTAGTCAAATATTTTAAACATTCTCAGCTTAACAGTAAGCTCTCAAAAACGCTGAAACAGCAAGTTAAAACACGCTGGAACTCTACATTTTTTATGCTTTTGAGTATATTTGATGTAAAAGAGGAAATAAAAACTCTTTTACTTAAAAAGGATGAGCTACAACGAATTAGTAATTTAGATTTTTCATTACTTGAAAACATTTTATGCTTCTTAAAACCTTTTAAGGACTGCTCTGAAGCACTTAGCTCTGACAAGGAACCAACAATGCAAATATTTGCATTGTGGTCTGAAAAATTATGTAAACTTTGCAGAACTAGCACACTTGATTCCCAAATAATAACTGAGTTTAAAACAATGACCCTAAGCGCATTAGAAGTCAGGTTTCTTCCGGCAATCGCTCATTTGGTTGGGCTTTTCTTGAACCCTCCTTATAAAGAGATGAATTTCCTCTCAGAGGAAAAAAGAGAAAATGTGTTAGCTACGGTAAAAGCAATGCTCTCCGAATTTATAGGAGATCATGAAAATAGTAGCTTTGATGACATAACTAATAAAATAAGCCCAAATAATTCCGAAAATGGAATGTTTGCTGAATTTTCAGACTTAAGTTATGTAAAAAAACGAAAAGTTGAGAAAAACGCTATCGACATAGAGCTTGATAAATACTTGGCCACTCCAGTAGCTCATGGCACACATATTTTAGAATTCTGGAAAAATGCCAGGGACTTAAAATACCTTCCCAAATTAGCTCGGACCATTCTGGCTATTCCAGCCAGTTCGTCTACGAGCGAAAGGCTTTTTTCAACATCGGGCCATGTTTTAAATGAAAAACGCACTAGGCTAAAAAGCACAAATTTAGAAAAAATTTTATTTTTAAATAAAAATATGACTTAGTTCGTTTTTTTTTTAATACATAACAATATTTAATATACCTTAATAAATGTGGACTTATATATATACATACATATGTATAAATTTCATGTCTTTTAAATTTCCTTATATGTGTAAGTTTCGTGCCGGGCCGGGCCGGGCCCGGGCCATGGTGAAAAAGTTTCGTGTTCGGCCGGGCCGGGCCTCTCAAAAAAGAGTTTGTTTTCGTGCGCGCCCGGGCCTCAAAATACAGGCCCGCGCCCACCTCTAGTACACGGTTTGTTCCGCACAAATTGACTGACGACCAAAAACGTGGTAATTCCAATATGATTCCGAAACATCGGACGAGCCTAAACCCAAAAAATCGCGCACGTAGAAGTCAAGAGTGAAGACAATGCTGATTTGTTTTTATGATTCCAAGGGTATTGTCCACACAGAACTTGTTCCACCTGGACAAAAAGTTAATGCGGTATTCTACCTTGGAGTTTCGAAGCCTTTGGTGCGCCGTATTCGACGTGTTCGGCCCGAATATCGCGAAAATGAAAGTTGGTCGATACCGTGTGACCGATTATTTGACGAAAAATCACATTTTAACCATTAACCACTCCCCGTATTCAAATGATATGACACCATGCGACTTCTTCCTTTTCAGAAAAATGTATTTGCTCATGAATGGAAAGCGTTATGTAGACGTAGAGGCTATTCAAAAGGCTTGCACCGGCATACCGGCGGTCTTACCGGCCAACGAGCTAAAACACTCGTTCGACATACTTTTGAACCCGTGCAAAAAGCTGTATTGAAGCAGAAGGAGACTATTTTTAATAAAATAAATTGGTTTTGCCTAAAAAACTGTTTATTTTGTTTTTTTTTTTAAGTCCTGTTTACTTTGAAATCAGCTTTGTATACTTTCTTATTCCATTTTTTAGTTACTTATTTAGCTTGTCGTCAATTTGACATATTTGAACAACAAAAACAACAACATTGAAGCAATAACAGTTACAAATTTTTAGAGCTCGTGTTTATCAAAGCCGTATTTATTAATTATTCCATTGTTTATTGTTTACTTTGCGCCAATTGCGGTTGTTCAAGGCCAGCGTGGCGTATGAGTGATGCTGTAGCAGCAGACTGCAACGACCGGATGCAAACACAAATTTCAAGTTCTAGGCGCTCTTGCAAATATTTCTCCGTTTTAACGTATGGAATATTATTTATTTGCATAATAGAACCAGAATATCACAATTTTAATTGGCTTTTTGTAGAAAATGATGGCATTTTTGGCGCATGTCACAGAGTAAAGTTCACAAGTGATGACGTTTCATTTGAAGCTATGAGATACATAGTTTTCGATAAGTGCACTGCAGTCGCGGTTAGATTTACTTAATAGTGAAATAAATAAAAAAAAGCAAGAAAAAAACGTTATTGATTGACTGTAGCGCCCTCAAAAAAGAACTTGATCTTGATCGGCCAGCTTGGATGGCAGTTAAATGTTTTAATGACTTCATCAAAACTTTTTCGACGGAAATTACACAACTGGTTTGGACATTAGGCTATTCCAAATTTCCTGAATACATCTCGTCAAATTACTGGGGCCGATCGTAGAGTTTGTATGACAGTTGCATGCTAGTTGTTCGAAATCGGCGGTTTTGGCAAAAGAGCAGCTTCTTGAACAGAACTGGACGTGCTCAAATTTTCAGAATGATATCTCAAAAACTGAGGGTTTAGTTCGCGTATATGCGGAAGGACATGGTTAAATCGACTAAGTTCGTCATGCTGAGAATTTATTGGTATATCTTTTATAAGGTTTCCGACGTTAAAAACTATTTGGCAAGGCTAAAAATGTGTTTGGGGTATAAATGGACCTACTGTCAATTTTAGAAGCAAATCGAGGTAGGAATTATACTCATAATTGCAAAAGAGAACACCGGATTATTTAAATATGATGAAGGGAATGTAAGAATGTTTTCATCTCGGCAATTTTCCTTACGCATCCTCTTTAGTCAGCTTCCTATACGACCTTAGGCTTAGTATGACCAAAACAGATGACAACATTCAAAGCAGGTTTACTATATTTATCGTTCGGAACAAACTTAAATCACTGAGAGATAAGATGTGTTCAAAGAAATAAATACTTCTTAGCAATATTTATCGAGAAAGAAAAACAGCACATTTCGGACGGTGATAGGATGCTTTTTGTTATTTTCTGTTGAGGGATTAAATAAATATCAGCAAAAATACTCTGAAATTTTTGGAAAACAAAAAATTTTAAACTCAGCCATTCCGACGCCATTTCTGGGGACTCCTCGGAAAAAAGATGCGTCCGCATTGGCAGCATAACTCCTTACAGTAACAGCTAAAGTGAAAACATACGTGTTTTAGACTTAGAACTTTGTCGAAGGAAAAAAATTAAAAATTGGATTTTTCACTGATATAAAAAAAAAAAAGTTGTAATCGAAAAAAAAATCCTTCATCCAAGTTTTCAAGAACTGTATCTCAACGAAGTGTATAAAACTTCATGAAAATCGGTTGAGTAGTTCTCGAGAATAACGCGTTTAAAACAAGCTTAGCTAGTCTCGAGCGAATAAATTCTCAAGGAAGTAAAGGGTGGGCCATATAAAATTTTAAATTTAAAAAGTCAATAAAAAAACGGCTAGATATTTTTCAAAGGCCGAACAATTATTTAAAAGATTGTTTTATGAAATTTATTTGTGGAAAATAATTTCGGAAAAATGATCACCACGGCTGAGTTTACAGTAGTTTATTCGATCTACCTCATTTTGGAGTACTTTCTCGATGATTTCAGGCCTTATGGCTGCTACAGCAGCTTGAATCTCGTACTTTAGATCTTGAATTGTTTCTGGATGGTTGGCGTAACATTTATCTTTAACAGTTCCCCACAGAAAATAGTCCAACGGAGTGGAATCGCAGCTTCTGGGAGGCCAATTCACATCACCTCTTTTGCTTATTATGCGATTTTCGAAGATAGGACGTAAAAGATTGAGTGTAGCGTTTGCTGTATGGCACGTACCGCCGTCCTGTGCCCCAAATGCGACAATTCTGCTTGTTAACGTAACCATCGAGGTGGAAATGAGCCTCGTCCGAAAAGATGATTTTTCGGTAAAATTGACCATCGTCGGTTGTTTTCAATATTTCCCAGTTTTCTTCTAGTGAATATCGACCCATTTCGTAAATTTTAGACTTTTTACTGAATATCTGTCACTTTTAGAATGATATTTGACGTTTAAAATGTCGAAATAAAGATAATTCAAATTTAAAACGTTAGATAGCCTACCCGTTGTCTCCGAAATGATTACTCGGATCAACTTCAAAATTTTTTACAATATTAAAGAGGTGTTTAAATTTTTTAAATCCGTAAAGCCATGTACCTCCTTAATGAGTTCAGTTAACTTTACATCAAACAATACCCTAGCTACTATAACCTATTAAGAATATCATTCACAATCAGACAAGACGACTTTTAGCAATGATAAATTCTCTGCTTTAATGACGTCATTGGGGCTATAATATCATAAACTGCAAAAAGTAGCAACTTGTGCTCTTACTTACTCATACTACATCCAGACAGTTTTGCATCGCTGTATCGTTAGTGACACACCATACAGCGATAGTCAAACTTTTTAATACTTTGTTTATAGCACGATTTATCTTGAGCCTCCAAATAGTTCGCAGTTCACCGATACTCCCTTCATTTTAAATTTCTTGAAGATTCGAAGAATAATATACACATACGTTATATCTAAAATGTTCCCCTGTCTCATATAATTGGATATTGCGGCCATCCAAATGGTTTTGGTTTGTTTTTGGATTTTTCTACGTTCATTAAAATAAATAGTTTTTACTAAAAATTTTATCCTAACAATACACATTTTCAGCCTGTCTTTATCCTTACGATTTCAGGAGTTTTTTCCACCTAAGCAACCAGTCGCCGAAATTCCACTGTTTTTTCGCACGTCCACAATGCCTCTCTCCAAAAACTGTATATTATACTTTTATTAATTTTGTCCGCCTTCTACACACTATTTTATTTTCTTCGAAAACTGTTATCACTGTGGTGATTTATAGCCATATGTATGCAGTAAATGTTTGTTTGTTTATATGGTTTATTTTTCATTAGCTATTAAGTTCTCTCCCGTGGCTTTCTATAAAGCGCCCATTTAAATCCGCTTTGTTTCTTAAATATGCAAAATTGTAGTAGTGAATTTATGACTTGTTCTGGTTTCTTTTATTCCCCTCCTTTTAATTGCCTCAAAATCGAGATAAGCCGTAGAAGACGATGTTACTCACAAGTAGAAACCTATCAGCGCGTTCAATCAGCATTCTTGTATTTCTGGTATTTCTCACCAACAGATCGGTCATGCTGATACATATAGATGTGCTGTGTGGAATTGTCTACGTCATTTGTGATACACTTAAGTACAAAATAAATAAGAAAAGGGAGATTGACGAATGCATGGGCGGATTGAATTGTTTCTTAGGGGGGATTATGAGTAAATTAGTGAAGTCAATTTATTAACCCTTTCATGCCGGATCTTGCCTATAGGCAACATTGTACATATATACATGCTTTTAAGTCCCGTTATTTCTATTTGTAGTCTGGTGTATTGTGTAAGCTTACAGTGAATTGTTCCATTGTAAACTATACAAGGGTTTATTCAGTAGGCGTTTATCGTAGAGGGAAATTGTCAAAATCGCGAAAAAAAAGCCGTTTACGCAAAAAGTGTTTCAAAAGATTAAAAGAGCTATGTAATGTATTGAATTCACATCTTTTTGGCAATGGAATTTTTATAATGCCAAAACGTCAACCACGAAATACCCATTTCTTTTTTTATTATATACAAAACAACGTGACAAAGCCCAGAATATGGGAGTTAGTCACCAAACCATTTTAAACCATCTGCTGAAGGCTGGATACACAAAAAAGCTTGATGTTTAGGTGCTGCATGATTTGACGCAAAAAAAAACTTCTAGACCAAATCAACGCCTGCGATATGCTGCTGAAAAGGAACGAACTCGACCCATTTTTAAAGCGGATGGTGACTAGCGACGAAAAATGGATCACATACGACAATACCAAGCGAAAACGGTCATGGTCGAAGGCCGGTGAATCCTCCGAAACAGTGGCCAAGTCGGTATTGGCGGCCAGGAAAGTTTTTCTGTGTGTTTAGTGGGAATGGAAGGGAATCTTCCACTATGAGCTGCTTCCATATGGCCAGACGCTTAATTCTACCATTTGCTGTGAACAACTAGACCGCTTGAAGCTGGCAATAGACCAGAAACGTCTAAAATTGGCCAACAGGAAGGGGTAGTGTTCCACCAAGACAACGCCAGACCACACACTTCGTTGATGACTCGTTAGAAACTACGGGAGTTCGGAAGGGAGGTTATATTGCATCCACCATATAGCCCTTGTTGGTGTAAAGTTGAACTCAAAAGTGGCTGTCCGAGTTCTTCGCAAATAAGGAGAGCGGGTTTCACCGAGGGGGGGTATTCTGAAGTTGCCGTCAGGATGGAAACATATTAATGAACGAAATGACTCATATTTGAACTATAACCCATCACTGTAACACTTTTTATGAAGCATTGAATAAAGAGCAAAAAAGTTGAAGGGAGGTATTTGACAACCTAATATTAGTAGGCATCGTCAAACGAACTCTCAAATGAAGTTATTCGTAAGATCCCTTCTCCTCTCCGCCACTGAATTTATAAACAAGAACATAATTATCTAACTCATGCTTTCACATCAAGTAAGTGGTGAAAATATACAAATTTATTCAAATGCATTGGATGAAAGATAGCATACGAATTCGAAAACAGACAAAAGCTGTGAAAAGGCGCCTTGAATATTTACATGTATGTACATTCAGACAAAAAAGCATCCGGAAATTTTAATAAAATACTTCGGGTAAACCTTCGACCTCTTCAACTGATGAAAATAATAAAAAGGGAATGATATGGTGCTTGAAAATCGTCAGGTAAGTGTGGGGGAGATGACTAGAGAGCTCCACATCTGCCGCGAGTCCGTTCGAATGATTTTTGTGGATATTTGGACATGCTTAATCGTGTGAATTTCGATCCCACATTCATAAAGACTATTATAACTGGCGATGAGACCTGGATTTATGAATTTGACATGCAAAGAAGTCAACATTCATCGGAATGGAACCCGTCTTCAATCAAACGAAGAGATAAAACAAAATTCACTGATTACGGGTCAACACAAAGTTTTATAATAACTTTAATGAAAAAGTTTGCTTTTTTTATTTAGGAAACCGCTTTAACGATATTTTTTAAAATATGTGGTTTTAATTTTTAATTGAAATTTTTTTTTAATAAAACTTAATCAAAAAAACTTACCAAAAAGTAAAAAAATTAATTTAAAAGGGCACACTTTTACTTCCTCCTTTTAGTTTATAGGTACTATCTCTTCATAAACCACAAATATATTATTATTGCTATAACTTTTACAAAAGCAAAATTTGAACAAAAAACAGGTACCTTCTAATCGTTTTTGTTCATAATTAATCAGAAAATCATAAAACAAACTTTAGGACAAAGAAAAAACATTTTTTAGTAGAGTCATGTAATCTAATTTTTTTAAATATTTTATTTAGATTTTATTTAGAATTTCCGGGCACTTTTTGGTTAATATGTACAATCTCAGCTGTTACTATGTGAGATATCAATCACGTGATGATCTTTTCGAAACATTCATTTTACTAAGTTTACACAGTCATTTTTAAAGTTCATTGACTGTTCGCCTTTTGGTTTTATGCCGCTCTGTTTGTTGGGTCATGTGGTGGGTTTTTACAGCCTCAACCACTAACTGTTAAGTTATGTGCCTTTTTTGCGGATTTAGCTATGTGAATATCTAAAAAGCTATAAAAGAAACAAGATTTTTGATGAAATATACTTATATCCTTCACAAAAAAAAAAAAAAAAAAAAAAAAAAAAAAAAAAAAAAAAAAAAAAATAAACAAATATGAACCCATTTATGCCATTTTTCAAATATATTATAATTTGTCAAAAACACTAACAATTGCAAAATTAAAAAGTAGTAGTAAAAGTCTCAGTTTTGTTAATATGGATGCAGACGCTGAGCTAACAGCTCTCCATTTCTCAATTGATTGACTGAAGAGTGTCTTAAAGTATCGACCGTAAGACTACCACCAATTGTGAAGGGTATTTTAGCTTCGATGCAATCGGAGTTAACGTTTTTTTCTTGTCTGTAAAACACCCCAGCATAGCACGTATTGCGTTGCATCATCGCAATCTCGTCAATATTGGTATCAGCCACGTCAAATCATAGTATCAATAAGATTAAAGACCCTGATTAATGTGAAAAAGTTAGATTTAAAGGAAATATTCTTTATAATTAAACTTTGAAACGCTTTTAGATCATTTCCGAGCAATAATTTGGAATTAGTTATAGATGTCTTAACAACTTTAGTTTAGCACTGTAAGTGCAGAGGATACTTCTTTACTAATAAATCGCTTTATCTGCTTAAAAACTTTGTGCTAAACCATTTTTTTTTATCACTAGTATTTCCTCCTTTCTATTATTAAGCTGTTAGCATGTAAGCTGATTTTTATCGGTCATTTCTACTTGCTTGTAATTCAAATTAATTCAATATCTTTTAATTTAACGATACCCAAACAGTTTTAGTTGAAAACTACAGAGCAATCCATAAAATGCCCCTAATAGTCACCTCACCAACTCTTACTTCCTAATTCGTCACTAACAAATGATATCAAACCCCACACCTTTTTTCCTTGCTTCATCTCAAAATATTCTGCTATCAAATAGTAAAATATATTATGTTTTTCATTACAATATTTGAACCAGAACTTATTTGACAATGTTGTTAACTGAAATTTAATGGTTTGTTATTTATCATTGAATATTAACATTTTCTTTTAGATTCATGTGCCACCAAACGATAGCTGCGACTATTATCTTTAAGCCTATTGAAGTACAAAGCCTATAAAAGGCAGATATAGATAATTATGTAAATGCATAGAACTTATGAAACATTTATAACGCTATAAATTTCGTGATTTTGAATAAATTTCAGAACTTGAATAGTTTGTCTTTCGCTTCCTTGATATTTATCGCCAGATATTTTTTATGCTAATGCAAATCACACATATATTATTTATGTATTTATTTCCGCTTACACACATTTACTAGAATGCTCATCACAATCGTAGGCCATACGATTTGGGTAAGGTCAGCAACTCCTAAGCTACTCGATGTTTGCTATTGGATATTTATACCCAAAAATAAATAGATATGTCACTGTGTTGCGTTATTACGGGCAAGTAGCTCAAATACTTTAGTTATTAAATACGTTGTATTTTATAAAGTTAGACTTTGATATTGTTGATTCTCCTTCGATTTACAGTTATTGAATTTGCAAATCACGTGCACAAATTTACTTAATTTTATTGGTGGTTTTCTACCAGTTAAGTTCTGGTTAAAAAAATAGTTATTTGCAGAAAGAAGTACATTGGAAAAATAGTCCTTATTGTATATGTAAATTACTTCTTTTGTCTACTCTAGAGACTCGGTTTGAAAAAATATTCATGGAACTATCGATACATTGGCGTTTTTAATTTTTCTAAACAACTTTTGCTGTCCGGTCTGATGATTATTATTTCTCCAGGACCACAGGTCCATGTTCCCAGATATGTTTCCCGAGTAACGCTTCTATGAAATTATTAACCAATATTCACGTTTAGTGCTTAGCCTGCAATGCTGTAAATCTTGTTCACAATTTTGAGCAGCATTTAATTTCTTCAAATGCCAATCAATTACTGAAGAAACCAAAAAAAACGGTGTATAGCACCTCTAAGCCTATGAGTTGTCCTAGTAATAAGAAGTTATAAGAAATAGAACAACACAACTCAAAAGTAGATGTAATGCTTAAAGACACTACTATTTGTACTCAAATACATGGACCCAGTGTCAATCTGTGAGGTCTGGACATGAATCTTAGTACGCGTGGCCCATGGCACCAAAAGAGAGTTTATGTTGCAGATGAGTGGCCCACAAAACGTCACTAATCGAAAACTATAAATTACCGATACGGGACTGTTATTTAGTACAACGAATTGCAATAGAAAGCGGCATCTATGGTTGAAAACATTTTTAAAAAGTGGATTTCTAATAGCAAAAGAGAGCTTTATAGAAGCAGACGCAAAATTTGAACGATCAGCACCGCCCACGTTTGTATAAAAACCATATCTCCGGATCAACTAGACCAAGTTCGGTAGTTTATATATCCGGCATAACTACATTACAGTATGAACATGGCGAAATGAGATAAAAATCACACTTACTTTCCATACATAACTATACAGAATTACATCTGATTATCTCATCTAATAAAACTATGGATCAATTGTGGCTTTTGATGTTTGCCATCTTTTATGACTAAAAATTGTCCAAATCGGACCAGAACTATTCAAGCCCCCAGATCCCTAATATAGGGTGGGACATATAAAATTTTAAATTTAAAAAGTCAATAAAAAAAACGGCTTGATATTTTTCAAAGGTCTAACATTAATTTAAAAGATTGTTTTATGAAATTTATTTGCGGAAAACAATTTCGGACAAATGACCATCACGGCTGAATTTACAGTAGCTTATCTGATCCACTCAATTTTGGAGTACTTTCTCGATGGTTTCAGACCTTATGGCAGCTACAGCAGCTTGAATCTCGATCTTGAATTGTTTCTAGATAGTTGGCGTAACATTTATCTTTAACAGCTCCCCTCAAAAAATAATCCAAAGGAGTTAAATCGCAGCGTAAAAGATTGAGTGTAGCGTTTGCTGTATGGTACGTAGCGCCGTCCTGCTGGAACCAAATGTTGTCCAAGTCTTCCTCTTCAATTTGCTAGAAGAAAAATTCGGTTAACATTGCGCGATATCGCTCACCATTGATGGTTACGGCGCTTCCTTCTTCATTTTTGAAGAAAAATGGGCCGATGAATCCACCAGACCAAAATCCGCACCATACAGTTTTCTGTGTCCCAAATGCGACAATTCTGCTTGTTAACGTAACCATCGAGGTGGAAATGAGCCTCGTCCGCAAAGATGATTTTTCGGTAAAATTGACTCACCACTTTTAAAAAAGTTTTCAATATTTTCCAGTTTTCTTCTAGTGAATAGCGACCCATTTCGTAAATTTTAGACTTTTTACTGAATATTTGTCACTTTCCGAATGGTACTTGACGTTTCCAATGTCTAAATATAGATAATTCAAACTTAAAACGTTAGATGGTCACATCCGTTATATGGACAGCAGCTCCAATTGCGAACTCTATATCGACAATATCGGACATGTTGTGATATAAATTATTGAAATCCGTATTGAATTGTTTTCTGATAAGAGTACATTGTGACAAAAACGCACCTTAAAATTTTAATACAATCCTCCGTCTAAATGATACTTCAAAACTATATATTTTGTTAAGTTGGATATGAGCGCGATCTGTCAATTAGTTTGTTTACAGCAGCTCGACCTCTTCAACTGATGAAAGTATTAATTGAAGGATATGGTGCTTAAAAATCGTCAGGCAAGTGGAGAGCTCCACCTCTCTCACGAGTCCGTTCGAATGATTTTGGTGGATATTTTGGATATGAAACGCGATTCTGCTCGACTCGTCCCGATAAAGCCGAATTTTTTCAAAAAGATACGGTACTTTTTCTCAAGTCTCTTAATACATGCCTGATTGCGCGAATTCCGATCCCATATTCATGGAAAAATGGGTTTATGAGTTTGACATGCAAACAAGTCAACTGTCATCAGAATGAAAGAAAAAACGAGCCAAAACCAAAAAAACAAAAAAAAAAAAAACAACCTCGCCAAATCCGCTCAAAAATCAAAATGTTTGTTTCGAGTTGAGGCGTTTGCTTGAGAACATCCGTCGAAAACGGCCGGAATTGCGGAAAACAATTCATGGATTTTACAATATGATAATACAGCATCGCATCGAGTTACGATTGTGACCGAATTTAAAGCCAAAAATGCAGTAAATACCATCGATCAACCACCGTATTCACCAGATTTGTAACCGTGTAATTATTTCTTGTTCCCCAAACTGAAATTGCCACTTTGTGAAATGCTTTTTCACTCCATTAAAGACATAAAACTAAATTCGCTGAAGAAGCTGAAAACCATATCAAAAAGTGCTTATTGAAAGGGATTCGAGGACTGGAAAAATCGTTGACATAAGTGTATTACATCTGGTGGGGATTACTCTGAAGTCGTCAAAATAAATGGTTTGAATCAAATCAATACTTCTCTTAGCTCCCATATATTCAATATAGAGATTTTTGGCTGACTTTTATTTCTAAAACTAGTTTAGGCTGATTATAGATTAAAATGATATAAAATTAAAATTTAATTCATTCACGATTTTCTCAAACATTAGGTATGGAATTTTTACTTGTTATTTTAAAAGTAAATTTGTATAAACGACATCTGTTAAAGGAATTATTTAAAAAGAGTTTACTAAACTTTTGTTGACATAACTTGACACCAATATTTGCAGTATTCGTTCTCAACCGTCGGCTCATTTCTGAATGAAGGATATGGTACATATGTAGATTCAGTTAATTCCCTTTATTTCCTTTTGCAATCGAACCCCATATTTTATGTCTCTATTAATTTTAAGGACGTAAAAAGTTCAGTTTCCGATATCTGGCCTCTTCCGCATTTAGTATGTGTTCAAATTGCTAACAAAAACTTATATAAAAACTGCAAAATTATTTGAAACTTGAAATCTAAACTTAAAGCTG
>CM050324.1:2178783-2195792 GCA_027475135.1 Bactrocera correcta
ACACGGTTTGTTCCGCACAAATTGACTGACGACTAAAAATTGCTCAGAATCCAACATTCTATCGACGCTTGTGACCAAATATTTGACCACAAATCACATTTTAACCATTAACCACTCCTCGTATTTAGCTGTTATGGCCTCGTGCGATATCTTCCTTTTCGAAAAAATTCATTTTTCCATGAAAGGAAAGCGTTATGCAGATGTAGAGGACATTCAAAAGGCTCGCACCGGCATACTGGCAGCCATACCGGCCAACGAGCTAAAACACTCGCTCGACATGCTTTTGGACCGGGCAAAAAGCTGTATTGAAGCAGAAGAACACTATTTTGAATAAAATAAATTGATTTTGCCGAAAAAACTATTTGCTCTGTCTTTTTTTTTTAAGTCCTGTTTACTTTGGAACGAGACTTGTATACTTTCTTATTGCATTTCATAGTTACTTTTTTAGCTTGTTGCCAATTTGACATATTTGAACAACAAAATAAAAAAAAAAAAAACAATAACATTTAAGCAATAACAGTTACAAATATTTTAGAGCTTGTGTTGATCAAAGCCATATTTACTAATTATTCCGTTGTTTATTGTTTACTTTGCGTCAATTGCGGTTGTTCAAGGCCAGCGTGGCGTATGAGTGATGCTGTAGCAGCAGACTGCAACGACCGGATGCAAACACAAATTTCAAGTTCTAGATGCTCTTGTAAATATTTCTTCGTTTTAACATATGAAATATTATTTATCTGCATAATTAAACCAGATTATCGTAAATCACAATTTTTAATTGGCTTTTTGTAGAAAATGATGGCATTGTTCACGCATTTCACAGAGTAAAGTTCACAAGTGATGACATCACATTTGAGGCCATGAGCTAGTTTTCGATAAGTGCACTGCAGTCGCGGTTAGATTTATTGAATAATAAAATAAATAAAAAAAAAAACAAGAAAAAGCATTATCGGTTGACTGTAGCACCCTCAAAAAAGAACTTGATTTTAATCATCCAGCTTGGATGGCAGTTAAATGTTTCAATGACTTCAAGTAAACGATGTCGACGGAGATTACACAACTACTTTGGACATTAGGCTATTCCAAATTTCCTGAATACATCTCGTCAAATTACTTGGTTCCGATCGTAGAGTTTGTAAGACAGTTATATGCTAGTTGTTCGAAATCGGCGGTTTTGGCAAAAGAGCAGTTTCTTGAACAGAACTGGACGTGTTCAAATTTTTAGAATGATATCTCAAAAACTGAGGGTTTAGTTCGCGTATATGCGGTCGGACATGGTTAAATCGACTAAGTTCGTCATGCTGAGAATTTATTGGTATATCTTTTATAGGGTTTCCGACGTTAAAAACTATTTGGCAAGGCTAAAAACGTGTTTGGGGTATAAATAGACCTACTGTCAATTTAGAAGCAAACAGAGGTAGAAACTATACTCATAATTGCAAAAGAGAACACCGGATTATTTAAATATGATGAAGGGAATGTAAGAATATGTTTTCACCTCGGCAATTTTTCTTACGCATCCTCCTTAGTCAGCTTCCTATACGACCTTAGGCTTAGTATGACCAAAACAGATGACAACATCCAAAGCAGGATTACTATATTTATCGATTTGAACAAACTTAAATCACTGAGAGATAAGATGCGTCCAAAGAAATGAATACTTCTTAGCAATATTTGCCGAGAAAGAAAAACGGCACATTTCGGACGGTGATAGGATGCTTTTTGTTATTTTCTGTTAAGGGATTAAGAAAGAAATTCTGAAATTTTTGGAAAACAAAAAATTTTAAACTCAGCCATTCCGACGCCATTTCTGGGGACTCCTCGGAAAAACAGATGCGCCCGCGTTGGCAGGATAACTCCTTACAGTATCAGCTAAAGTGAAAACATACGTGTTTTAGACTTAGAACTTTGTCGAAGGAAAAAAAATTGAAAATTGGATTTTTTACTGGTATTAAAAAAAAAAAAAAAACAAAAATTCAAAGAGTTACAACAAAAACGCAAAAGCAAAAAAAATGAATCAACAAAACAAGTTCTAATCAAAAAAAAAAATTCTTCATCCAAGTTTTTAAGAATTGTATCTCAAAGAACTGTATAAAACTTCATGAAAATCGGTTGAGCAGTTCTCGAAAAAAACGCATTTAAAACTAGCTTAGCTAGCTTCGAGCGAATAAGTTCTTTAGGAAGTAAAGGGTGGGCCATACAAAATTTTAAATTTAAAAAGTCAATAAAAAAACGGATTGATATTTTTCAAAGACCTAACATTTATTTAAAACTTTGTTTTATGAAATTTATTTGCGGAAAACAATTTCGGACAAATGATCACCACAGCTGAGTTTACAGTAGCTTATCCGATCCACCCAATTTTGGAGTACTTTTTCGATGGTTTCAGGCCTTATGGCAGCTACAGCAGCTTGAGTTTCGTACTTTAGATCTTGAATTGTTTCTGGATGGTTTGCGTAACATTTATCTTTAACAGCTCGCCACAGAAAATAGTCCAAAGGAGTTAAATCGCAGCTTTTGGGAATCCAAGTCGCATCACCTCTTTTGCTGATTATGCTATTTTCGAAAATAGGGCGTAAAAGATTGAGTGTAGCGTTTGCTGTATGGCACGCAGCGCCGTCCTGTGCCTCAAATGCGACAATTCTGCTTGTTAACGTCACCAGCGAGGTGGAAATGAGCCTCGTCCGAAAAGATGTTTTTTCGGTAAAATTGACCATCCTCGGTTTTTTTTTATATTTCCCAGTTTTCTTCTAGTGAATAGCGACCCATTTCGTAAAGTTTAGACTTTTTACTGAATATCTGTCACTTTTCGAATGATATTTGACGTTTCCAATGTCGAAATAAAGATAATTCTAATTTAAAACGTTAGATAGCCTACCCGTTGTCTCCGAAATGATTACTCGGATCAACTTCAAATTTTTTTACAATATTAAAGAGGTGTTGTAGATTTTTTAAATCCGTAAAGCCATGTACCTCCTTAATGAGTTCAGTTAACTTTACATCAAACAATACACTAGCTACTATAACCTATTAAGAATATCATTCACAATGAGACAAGAAGACTTTTAGCAATGATAAATTAGAAACTTGTGGTCTTACTTACTCATACTTCATCCAGGCAGTTTTGCATCGCTGTATCGTGAGTGATACACCATACAGCGATAATCAAACTTTTTAATACTTTGTTTATAGCACGATTTATCTGGAGCCTCCAAATAGTTCGCAGTTCGCCGATACTCCCTTCAATTCAAATTTCTTGAAGATTCGAAGAATAATATACACATACGTTATACCCAACACGTTCCCCTATCTCGTACAATTGGATATTGCGGCCATCCAAATGGTTCTGGTTTGTTTTTGGATTTTTCTACGTTCATTAAAATAAATAGTTTTTACTAAAAATTTTATCCTAACAATACACATTTTCAGCCTGTCTTTATCCTTACGATTACAGTAGTTTTTTCCGCCTAAGCAACCAGTCGTCGAAACTCCACTGCTTTTTCGCATGTCCACAATGTCTTTCTCTAAACTGTGTATTATACTTTATTAATTTTGTGCGCCTTCTACACACTATTTTCTTTTCTACTAAAACTGTTATCACTCTGGTAATTTATAGCCATATGTATGCAGTAAATGTTTGTCTGTTTATGTGATTTATTTTTCATTAGCTATTAAGTTCTCTCCCGTGGCTTTGTATAAAGCGCCCATTTAAATCCGCTTTGTTTCTTAAATATGCAAAATTGTAGCAGTGAATTTATGACTTGTTCTGGTTTCTTTTATTCCCCTCCTTTTAATTGCCTCAAAATCGAGGTAAGCCGTAGAAGACGATGTTACTCACAAGTAGAAACCTATCAGCGCGTTTAATCAGCATTCTTGTATTTCTGGTATTTCTCACCAACAGATCGGTCATGCTGATACATATAGATGTGCTGTGTGGAATTGTCTACGTCATTTGTGATACACTGAAGTACAAAATAAATAAGAAAAGGGAGGTTGACGAATGCATGGGCGGATTGAATTGTTTCTTATGGGGGATTATGAGTAAATTAGTGAAGTCAATTTATTAACCCTTTCATGCCCGATCTTGCCTATAGGCAACATTTTATATATATACATGCTTCTAAGTCCCGTTATTTCTATATTTTGACGCGCCCTTTTTTAGCATTATGTAGTCTGGTGTATTGTGTAAGCTTACAGTGAATTGTTCCATTGTAAACTATGCAAGGGTTCATTCAGTAGGCGTTTTTCGTAGAGGGAAATTGTCAAAATCACGAAAAAAAGCCATTTACGCAAAAAGTGTTTCAAAGGATTAAAATAGCTATGTAATGTATTGAATTCACATCTTTTTGGCAATGGAATTTTTATAATGCCAAAACGTCAACCACGAAATACCCATTTTTTTTTTTATTATATACAAAACAACGTAACAAAGCCCAGAATATGGGAGTTAGTCACCAAACCATTTTAAACCATCTGCTGAAGGCTGGATACACAAAAAAGCTTGATGTTTAGATGCTGCATGATTTGACGCAAAAAAAAACTTCTAGAACAAATCAACGCCGAACTCGACCCATTTTTAAAGCGGATGGTGACTAGCGACGAAAAATGGATCACATACGACAATACCAAGCGAAAACGGTCATGGTCGAAGGCCGGTGAATCCTCCCAAACAGTGACCAAGTCGGTATTGGCGGCCAGGAAAGTTTTTCTGTGTGTTTAGTGGGAATGGAAGGGAATCTTCCACTATGAGCTGCTTCCATATGGCCAGACGCTTAATTCTACCATTTGCTGTGAACAACTAGACCGCTTGAAGCTGGAAATATACCAGAAACGTCTAAAATTGGCCAACAGGAAGGGGTAGTGTTCCACCAAGACAACGCCAGACCACACACTTCGTTGATGACTCGTTAGAAAGGAGTTCGGAAGGGAGGTTATATTGCATCCACCATGTAGCCATGGTTGATGTAAAGTTGAACTCAAAAGTGGCTGCCCGAGTTCTTCGCTAATAAGGAGAGGGGGTTTCTGCGAGGGGGGTACTCTGAAGTTGCCGTCAGGACTATAACCCATCATTGTAACACTTTTTATGAAGCATTGAATAAAGAGCAAGAAAGTTGAAGGAAGGTATTTGACAACCTAATATTAGTAAGAAACATGAAACGAACTCTCTCAAATGAAGTCATACATAAGATCCCTCCTCCTCTCCGCCACTGAATTTATAAACAAGAACATAATTATCTAGCTCATGCTTTCATATCAAGTAAGTGGTGAAAATATACAAATTTATTCAAACGCAATGGATGAAAGATAGCATACGAATTCGACAAAAACTATGAAAAGGCGCCTTAAATATTTATATGTATGTACATTCAGACAAAAAAGCATCCGGAAATTGTAATTAAATTCTTCGGGTAAACCTTCGGGCTCTTCAACTGATGAAAATAATAAAAAGGGGAGGAATATGGTGCTAGAAAATCGTCAGGTAAGTGTTGGAGAGATGTCTAGGGAGCTCCACATCTCGCGCGAGTCTATTTGAGTGATTTTGGTGGATATTTGGACATGCTTAATCGTAAATCGTAAATCGAATTCCGATCCCACATTCATAAAGACTATTATAACTGCCGATGAGACATGGATTTATGAATTTGACATGCAAAGAAGTCAACATTCATCGAAATATAACCCGTTTTCAGTCAAACGAAGCGATAAAATAAAATTCACTGATTACTTAATTTTTTAAATATTTTGCTTTTTAATTAGAATTTCCTGGCCTTTTTTGGTCAGAATGTATAATCTCAGCTGTTACTATGTGAGCTATCTATCACGTGATGATCTTTTCGAAACATTCATTTTACTAAATTTACACAGTCATTTTTAAAGTTCATTGACTGTTCGCCTTTTGGTTTTTTGCCGCTCTGTTTGTTGGGTCATGTGGTGGGTTTTTACAGCCTCAACCACTAACTGTAAGTTATGTGGCTTTTTTGCGGATTTAACAATATGTATTTGTAAGCTATAAAAGAAACACGATTTTTGTTGAAATATACTCATAACGTTTACAAAAAAAAAATAAAATAAAATAAAATAAAATAAAATAAACAAGTATGTATGAACTCATTTATGCCATTTTTCAAATATATTCATCATTTGTCAAAAACACTCACAATTCCAAAATTTCTAACGGTATTTGCAGTATGAAGGTTTATTGTGTATTTGTTTAATCCCTTTTAATTTCAGTATGGTAGGGTCAGATAATAGCAGAAAGTTTGAACGTTCCAAAATAATCAGTTATACCTTTTTGAATATACCATAAGAAATTCAGAAGAGGCATTTTTTCGCATTGTACGAACAGCTATAATTTCATAACTTCAATGTCTTGAAGTCACATCTTTTCGGCGAGGGAATTTTTATAATGCCAAAATCGCAACCAGGAAATATCCATTTTTTCTTTTATTATAGTTAGTATACGAAACTAAATAAAATTTTTCGAGAAAAAAAACTTTTGCTTAACGTATTATTATTGCTCTTATATGTCATACACAGTGTGATAGTTTTGTTCATCAATACAAGTGTGCCCTGGCAAACGGCTGTTAATGTCTTCAATGGACTCGCGGCACATTCCCCCAAAGTGGATCTTTCAACTTACACAAGTATAAAAATTTTAACTTATTTTCGGTGATTTCTGTGTCTGAGCGATGACCCTTGTTTCGAGTCTGGCCGAAAAGTCAGCTACAATCATGCTAGAACGTGAGTTTGCATTATCGTGGTGAAAAATTCATGCATTTTGTGCCAAATATTGTTTGGTCGTTTATGATGAATTGCTTTACGTAGGCTGGTCAAAACAGACAAGTCTTATTCCTTATCGACCATTTGACCCTATGGAATGCATTATTGATAAATCACAGCTCGGTAATTAATGAAAACGATGAGCATGTTCCGAATTTTCAAACGACTTTGAGTTGGTTTTTTCGGCTTCGGCTATATTCTTCAACTGTTTCAACATCATATTCATAAACCTATGTGACCAGTACTGATTTTTTATGAGAATAAGGTTCTTAGCTACGTTGCCACGTATTTCTTTTGCGATCTAAACTCGTTGACGTTTTTGCAAAAAACATAGACCTTTAAGTACAAGTCTAGTATTGCCACGCTTGATATCCAAAACATTAACTAAAAGTGTTGTGTCACCCTATAAGACATGTTGAGATCATCTGTTAACTCCTTGTTATCAACACGACGATTTTCTAGGACTGCTTCCTTAATTTTTTGGTTGTTTTCGCTATTAACAGAGATGTATGTACGATTCCCATGAGACAAATCATCTCAAAAACCAGTTCTACAGATTTAAGTTTTGCACGCATGCAAAGGTCTTTAGAATTCATATGCTATTTAAAACTGTTTGTTATTTCTTCGCACCTTGTAGTTATTATATAGGATATATTAAGCTGGACACGAAGTTGGAAGCACTCATAAGGACGCGTTGGGGATAGAAATAATCAGCATGGTGGTTGAATAGATTTGTCTATGTCCGTATGTTTGTCACTGTATACCCGACTGGATATACACGAATTAGTCCCTGAGTTTTTGAGATATTACTCTGAAAATTTTGGCAAGTCTTTTTCTCTCCAAGAACCTGCTCATTTGTCGGAACCGCCGATATCGGATCACTATATAATATAGCTGCTATTCAAATTGACCGATCAAAATCAAGTTATTGTAGGGAATCGTTTGTAATTTTGAAGTGTTTTATAGCAGGGCGGAACTTTAATCCGTTAACCTACTACCAACTTAAGATTCCCCTCGGAACTTCCGGTGTACTATTGCGTCGTGAGAGTGACATGACTTTAAGTCTCCTCTATTGAGTAGAAAGACGGATGCCTTATCTATTCAAAAAGTCTCAGTTTTGTCATTATGAAAGCAGAATCAATTTAGTTTCGATGCAAGTTTTAAAGTTTTTTCTTGTTTGTAATTTGCGTTGCATCATCGCAATCTCGTCAATATTGGTATCAGCCTCGTGAACTCATAGTAGCGATATGATCAAAGACTCTGATTAATGCGAAAATCTTAAATTTAGAAGAAATATTCTTTATAAATGAACTTTGAAATGCTTTCACATCATTTCCGAGCAATAATTTGGAATTGGTTATAGATGTCTTAACCACTTTAGTTTAGCACTGTAAGTGCAGAGGATACTTATTTACTAATAAATCGCTTTAACTGCTTAAAAACTTTGTGCTAAACCATTTTTTTATCACTAGTATTTCCTCCTTTCTATTAATAAGCTGTTAGCATGTAAGCTGATTTTTATCGGTCATTTCTACTTGCTTGTAATTCAAATTAATTCAATATCTTTTAATTTAATGATACTCAAACATTTTTAGTTGAAACTACAGAGCAATCTATAAAATGCCCCTTTTACGAGTAGTCACCTCACCAACTCTTACTTCCTAATTCGTCACCAACAAATGATATCAAACCTATTACCCCTCTTTCTAGCTTTATCTCAAAATATGCTGCTATCAAGTAGTAAAATATGTTATGTTTTTCATTACAATGTCTGAGTAAGAATTTATTTGACAATGTTGTTAACTGAAATTTAATGGTTTCGTATTTATCATTGAAGATTAACATTTTCTTATAGACTCATATGCCACCAAACGATAGCTGCGACTATTATATTTAAGCCTATTGAAGTACAAAGCCTATAAAAGGCAGATAGAGATAATTATGTAAATGCATAGAACTTATTAAACATTTATAACGCTATAAATTTCGTGATTTTGAATAAATTTCAGAACTTGAATAGTTTGTCTTTCGCTTCCTTGATATTTATCGCCAGATATTTTTTATGCTAATGCAAATCACACACATATTATTTATGTATTTATTTCCGCTTACACACATTTACTAGAATGCTCATCACAATCGTAGGCCATACGATTTGGGTAAGGTCAGCAACTCCTAAGCTACTCGATGTTTGCTTTTGGATATTAATACATAAAAATAAATAGATATGTCACTGTGTTGCGGTATTAAGGGTAAGCAGCTAAAATATTGTATTTATTAAATACGTTGTATTTTATAAAGTGAGACTTCAATATTATCGATTCTCCTTCGATTTACAGTTATTGAATTTGCAAATCATGTGCACAAATTTACTTAATTTTATTGGCGGTTTTCTGTCAGTTAAGTTCTGGTTAAAAAAATAGTTATTTGCAGAAAGAAGTACATTGGAAAAATAGTCCTCATTGTGTATGTAAAATACCTTTTTTTGTCTACTCTAGAGACTCGGTTTGAAAAATATGCGTGGGAATGAACTATCTATACATTGGCGTTTTTAATTTTTCTAAACAACTTTTGCTGTTGTGTCTATCGATGTTTTCTAATGAGATAATAGATGATTATTTCACCAGGACCACAGGTCTATATGTTTCCCGAGTAACGCTTTTTTGAAATTATTAACTAATATTCACGTTTAATGCTTGACCTGCAATTCTGTTAATCTTGTTCACAATTTTGAGCAGCATTTAATTTCTTCAAATGCCAATCAATTACTGAAGAAACCATAAAAACGGTGTATAGCACCTCCAAACTTATGAGTTATCCTAGTAATAAGAAGTTATAAGAAATAGAACAACACAACTCAAAAGTGGGGTCAATTTTAAAGATACTACCATTTGTACATCAAATACATGGACCCTGTGTCAATCTGTGAGGTCTGGCCATTCATCTTAGTACGCATGGCCCTTGGCACCAAAGGAGAGTTTATGTTGCAGATGAGTGGCCCACAAAACGTCACTAATCGAAAACTATAAATTACCGATACGGGACTGTTATTTAGTACAACGAATTGCAATAGAAAGCGGCATCTATGGTTGAAAACATTTTTAAAAAGTGGATTTCTAATAGCAAAAGAGAGCTTTATAGAAGCAGACGCAAAATTTGAACGATCAGCACCGCCCACGTTTGTATAAAAACCATATCTCCGGATCAACTAGACCAAGTTCGGTAGTTTATATATCCGGCATAACTACATTACAGTATGAACATGGCGAAATGAGATAAAAATCACACTTACTTTCCATACATAACTATACAGAATTACATCTGATTATTTCACCTAGTCAAGAATCGACCAACGTGTCCGGATAAAACTATGGATCAATTGTGGCTTTTGCTGTTTGCCATCTTTTATGACTAAAAGTTGTCCAAACTGGACCGGAACAATTCAAGCCCCCAGATACCTAATATAGGGTGTGCCATATAAAATGTTGAATTTAAAAAGTCAATAAAAAAACGGCTTGATATTTTTCAAAGGTCTAACATTTATTTAAAAGGTTGTTTTATGAAATTTATTTGTGGAAAACAATATCGGACAAATGACCACCACGGCTGAGTTTACAGTAGCTTATCCGATCCACCCAATATGGAGTACTTTCTCCATGGTTTCAGGCCTTATGGCAGCTACAGCAGCTTGAATTTCGTACTTTAGATCTTGAATTGTTTCTGGATGGTTGGCGTAACATTTATTTTCCGCAGCTCTCCACAGAAAATAGTCCAACGGAGTTAAATCGCAGCTTCTGGGAGGCCAATTCACATCACATCTTTTGCCGTTCCGTTCGAATAACTTTGGTGGATACTTTGGATATGAAAAGCAATTCTGCTCGACTCGTCCCGATAAAGCCGAATTTTTTCAAAAAGATAAGGTACTTTCTCTCAAGTCTCATAATACATGCTTGATTGTGCCAATTCCGATCCCATATTCATGGAAAACATTATAATTATTGATGAGATATCGGTTTATGTGTTTGACATGCAAACAAGTCAACTGTCATCGGAATGAAAGGAAAAACGAGCCGAAACCATAAAAACCACGCCAAAGCCGCTTAAAAATCAAAGTGATGATCAATGTTTGTTTCGAGTTGAGGCGTTTGCGTGAGAACCTCCGTCGAAAACGGCAGGAATTGCGGAAGACCAATTCATGGATTTTACAATATGATAATACATTGCATCGAGTAACGATTGTGACCGAATTTAAAGCCAAAAATGCAATAAATATCATCGATCAACCCGATCAACCACTGTATTCACCAGATTTGTCTCCGTGTAATTATGAAATTGCCTCCTTGTGAAATCCTTTTTCACTGCATTAAAGACAAAAACTAAATTCGTTCAAGGAGCTGAAAACCATCTCGAAAAGTGCTTATTGAAAGGGTTTCGAGGACTGGAAAAAAAACCATATTTGCAGTATTCGTTCTCAATCATCGCCTCATTTCTGTATAAAGGATATGGTATATAGATTCAGTTAATTCCCTTTATTTCCTTTTGCAATCGAACCCCATATTTTATGTCTCTATTAATTTTAAGGACGTAAAAAGTTCAGTTTCCGATATCTGGCCTCTTCCGCATTTAGTATGTGTTCAAATTGCTAACAAAAACTTTTATATAAACTGCAAAATTATTTGAAACTTGAAATTTAAACTGAAAACTGCAAATTCCGAAAATAACTTCAGCTAATAGAATAAAAGTCATAATACTTGAACAAGTTATGGAATTCTCGATCTGTGTATAATTTTTCATTTTATGTTGAACGCATACATAATTTAGCCATTTATCTCTTTCTTATAGGGGTAGCTGCAAAACTCGATTTCGGACGCCGACCTCAGACGAATGGAATGACGAAAACTTGAATTTTAGTAAAAGCATCGCTTGAAAAGTGAAAGGGTTCATCGCCAAACGGCAAACAACCAAAAACAGTAGTCATATGACTCTCAAGCGATCAGCAACAACAACAGTGGCAGCAAACAGAATGCAAAAGCGTAAAGATTAATGAATGTCTAACAAAGCATATTGTGACGTTGTAAGACAACGCTATTCACAAGTAACCATAACCTAAAAAAAAGTTAATTGAATTAACTATTTTTGCAAATTCCAGCATTGCTTAGTGCAATTCATGTGGCGGCAGGCCACGAACAATGGCAGCGCCATAAATATGTCAATGAAAATGATAACAACAAATTGTTAAACCGTAAAGCTAAATAGAAATAAAGCCTTCAAATCTTTTGGTAGTTTTTGTGCGTTTTTGTTGCTTGTTTTTGTAATTAATAAACTAAAACGACCAACATGAACGAGTTTCCATCTAAAAAACAAAGATCCATATATTATTCATACATATATACAAATTTATTTGTGTTTATATGTGTAGCTCTTCGGCGGCCTCCAAAGTCAGCGAGCGGCAGAAGATATCGAGTGGCTTAGATCCGCTATACAGAGACTATATGCAGTGAACGGATTAAAATTTTATTAATGCTAATTTGCAAATCTTTGAGAAAAAGTCACACGCTATTAATTTTTTTTTTTTAGATTTTTGTATTTTTTGTTTTTGTCGATATGTAAATAGTATGGCAAGTATTTTAATCAACCACTTGTAAAGCTACATTCACACACAATGAGAGTGACATAAAACAGTTATATGTAGGTAGCTAAAAATATTTTCAGGAACAGTTATAAAAAAATTTTAAAAAATTATGTACTAAAAATTAAAAAAAAAGTTAATTAATTAAAAATTATGTTCTAGAAAGATAATAAAAAAAGTAAAAATTTAGAAAATAGCTTTCTATTCAGTCAAAATAAAAAATTATAAAAAATATAACAAAAAAATTGTAAAAAAATTATAAAGAAGATTTTAAAAATAGTTTTAAAAAATTTAAGTATAAAATAAAACATAAAAAAACAAACAAAATAAAAATATTAATAAAATTAAAATATTGCAAATAAAAAACATTGTAAGAAGAAATAAAAAATAAAAAAAATTAAAAAAAATATTAAAATAAAAAACAATAATATTAAAACAATAAATTTTAAAGGTCAAATAAAACACAAACAAAATAAAAATATAAAAATATATATATAAAGAAGGAAAACAATAAAAATGTATAAAAGTAAAAAATTCAAAAAACTATTAATTAACTATTAAAAACAAATTTAAAAATATTAAAACAATAAATTGAAAAGACTAAATAAAATAAAAAACAAATACATTATTCATTAAACAAAAATATGAGAAAAAATGCATTTAAATACAGAAAAAAATAATAAAAAATTAAAGTAAAAAAATTAAAAAAAAAATAAACAAAAAAATTAAACAAAAATAAAAAAGTAGATTTAAAATTTTAGAACAGAACTTCAAAAATTAAAAATAATAAAAATAAAAAAATAAAAAAATATTAATAAAATTAAAAAAATTAAAAAAACTAATAAAAATTTTAGAACACTAATTCAAAAACTTAAAGAAATTAAACAAAATACAAAAATAAAAAATTTTAAACAAAATAAAAAAATTAATAAAAATTAAAATTATGAAAAAATACTAAAAGAATGAAATTATTAAAAAAAATTATAATCAAAAAAATTATGAAAATTATAAATTAATTAGAACAAATTAAAAAAAAATTAAATAAAGGACAAAAAAAATATTAGTAAAATGAAATTATTAAAAATAAAAAAGTTTTGAAATAAAAAATTAATAAAAATTAAAATTTATAAAAATATAAAATTTAATTATTCAATATACAACTCCTTAAGAAAACAAAAATTGTGCTTCGCAAAGTAAAATGCCTAAAAGTGCACCATACCGGCTGCAACGTCACTATTTCTATTGAACGTGTATGTATGTATGTGTTGGCAATCGTGTTAGCTATAAATTTAACAGTTACTTATATTTAACGGCAGAGCAGAACACTGTTCCGCTTCGTAGAGCTTAAACTATGACTGGTGATTGATGATGAGCAGCGCCTAGATCTTCAGCTAAATCACTACAAAAATGAACAAATTGCTTTGCTGTCGCTCTAGTTGTTGTTGTTGCTAGTTGTATGAAATTAGCTCGGAACTAACCAGCCTCTTTTGCACCAGCGCCACATGCAGTGCAGGCAGCGCAATAAAACCAAGCTAAGCGCTTCAACGGCGCTTGCGCTGCGGATAAACGGTGCCGTACGAAGTCACCGCGTTGGCCAAATCGCTGAAGGAAGCGCCTGCCTGCAGTGGCAGCGGTTGCACCTTGATGGGCGCTATGTTCACTGGTAGCGGTAATTTCAGATTTATGGAAGAATCCGAGGAATCGATGGTGCCTTCCGACGCAATATCGTTGCTGGACTCAAGCGACTGCGCAATGGATGGTGGCAGCGACAGCGCTGAGGGCAGTGCGCGTGCCGCTGACATTGAAGCTGCCGCAAGGCTATTGCCGCCAAACGTGTAACCCTGGCTGGTGAGGGCTGAAGTAAAGGCGGCATTTTCCAGCGCAGGCGAGGAGAATTGCTGTGTCACCTTGGCGGAGGGTTGTGCCTGTTGATAGTATTGTTGTTGCTGTTGTTGGGGTCGCACATAACGTTGTGGCGCGTACGCGGAGTACTGTTGTTGGATTTGATATTGTTGACCCACATGGGTGGGTATGTTGAGCGGATGGCGCGGCGTCGGGTAGTGGTAGTACTGTGGTGGCACATAGTTGGGCAGCTGTGCGGCACGGGCGGCTTGCATGACGGCGAGCGCGGCGCACAGGCAGATTGCGGGTGTCTGGAAAAGGTAGTGTTGATTATTGACAATTGAACGCAAGTAAGTATATTTGTGTTTGCTTTTGTTTGCTCACATAATGCCACATTTTGAGGTAAGCGCTGTTTGCAGCTCGTTTTTTTTGGTGAAAAAAATATTTGTTTGTGTATGGGCGCTGGTGCGAAATTCCAACGCTTTTCGAATGGTGTTTGAAAATATTGCAAAGCTTTTAAGCGTAAATAATAGCACACACACACTAACAGTTTCGTTGCAATTTTTGTTACTCAATTTTTTTTTTTTTTTTCAAAATTATATTTTTTTTTTGCACTGCAAGTTCGTTGCTTGGCTCTTTTGTTGACACCGTGCAATCACTAAGTCACTGCAATAAGCACACACGCACACACGCCAGCCAGCAGCAGTGTTAATCAAGTGTCTGGCAGCTCCTTTATTGACACACCGTTTCGTTTCGTTTTACGCGCGCGCGTTCAAAGGCCAACTCGCTTGTCTGTTATTGAACGTGTATTTATGCTCGGCAGCTCGTCGTTTTTCGCGTTTTTTATTTCATCTGTTTTTATTAACTTTTTATTAATTATTTTTTCGATTTTTTTTTTTTTTTTTTTTTTTTTTGTTTTCAATGCAATCGCGCGATCTCGTCTAATCGTCTAAGGCGGCTGTCCGTTGTCAACTTGTCGAGCTTTTTTAACTGATTAAACTTTGTTCGCCAGCTAAAGATGCTTTTTATATGAATTCAACGCTTTTTGTCTTCATTTCGTTCATTTCAGCTCGTTTAATATACATTTTTGCTACCCGCTCGCCGTTCGTTCGCCTGAATTTATAGCCATTTGTGTATTTTCGTTCACAATGCGTTGTGTTTTTCGAATTCAATTTATATTGCTCTTTCTTTTTTCTTCTGCTTTACTGCTTCTGACATTTTCATTGCTTCATATTACTCCGCCAACATGTTGGTCAGCCACCACAAAGCGAGCAACTGCTTGTTGTTGCTGAGTTTAGCGCTCACCTGTTGCTCGCCAACAGATCTTTGGCTGCTCTCAGGTCATTATTGCTGCTGGCGTGCTCTGGTCGCAGTTGAAATGCTTCAGCTGACAGTGTCAAGCGGCGCTCATCTGCCGCGCCGACGTTCATCAGCCATCGGCGGCGTTGACTTTAGTCTTTACAATGTTTGCTTTCGTTGCATTTTTGTTTTTGTTTCGCGTGCACCTTCATTTGCTTAACTTTTTTTTCGCATACAAATTGCTTGTGTTTTGTCATTTTGTTGTTTTTTCCGGTGATTGTGGTGGCTGGTCATTTCTCAGCGCTCGTGATGCGCCATGCAAGCGTGCCTCCGGTAATACAATGGCGCAACTTGGGAAAATTTGACTTTACCCCGCATTTTCTACGTTAAACCAGATTCATGGATTCATATTATTTTGCTTGTTGTCTTCATTTTTCACAAAACTGTGCCGTTAACATTGTTAGGTTTCGTTTTTAATGATTAGATACCTCTATGCATTGTTGTCCGTGTAGACTGCGCTAGTTTTGCTGCGTTGTTTTAATTATAGGCTTAAGTGCTTTATGCTTTGGCTTCGTTGTTTTCCCCCCTTTGCGAAATTGTCGGTTGATTTCGCGCACCACGTGATTAGTTGGATGGTCGTCTTTGAGTTTTTGACCATGAAAACTTAACCGTTGAACTCCTCATGACGTGAAGCGGCAGTTTTATACATTTTTTAGTTGTTGTTTTTGTGCAGCTAATTAAATTCCAAAAAGTAGTTTATTAAAAGCTCATAGTATTTTGTTCTTCTGGTTAAGTTAGATAATGTATGTTAATCACATTTACTGTTGTTTGCTGCTTTGAGCAGATGGGTATGCAAAGAATTTTTATGAATATCTTGTATATTTTTTTATAAAAAAAAAACACATTTATCAATGTTTATATGTTATGTGTACTACGTTTTATTTCCAATACTGCTAAGCATAAACCTGGCTTTGGATGTCATAAGCAGAAATGTGTGGTTCTACTCCATATACTTGGTTATGTCTTGTGGTCTATTACGCCCAGTACTTTTCACAAATTGGCTAAACCACGCAGACCCAATACTCTATTAAAGGCAGCACTTGTGATTGGCACCAAATAGCCATATATTTTATTATTTTCAAGAACACTTTCTTCCTGATTACGCAGCACCCTATTTCGATCGAAGCGCCCTGATCGAACTAGTGTACTACGTCATCAAGGAAAAAGTGCTCCTGAGAATAATAAAATATGCAATAGTTTAACTGTAATATCCCAATTACCCTAATACTGTCTTTAATCAGTGTTTTTGTTTGCTTCAACCTTTAAGGGTTGTATGTTCTTAACAGTAATTTAACTTAACTTAAAACTGTTATCTGAGACGAGCACTTGTAGCTTTTCGCCTTTTCTACTTTTCAGAATTTCTCCCTTATACTATTTTTTTTCGTTTTAGAACTTCTCC
>CM050324.1:2198704-2220179 GCA_027475135.1 Bactrocera correcta
GGCGGCATATCGGCAGTGCATTTAGAAGAATTCCGTTATCTTATTTTTAGGTATAAATTCGATTTTCTTGTATATACACATTTAGCAATTGATATCGAAATGCTTCAAATCATTAGTATAACATGTTTAAGTTAATAAACCTTTAACGCATAGAAGTCTACATAAAGCCTTAACGGTATGACTGCAGTGCATTTAAAAGAATTCCGTAATCTCATATTTAGGTATAAAGTCGATTTTCTTGTATATACACATTTAGCAATCGAAATCGAAATGCTTCAAATTATAGTTTAACATATGTAAGTTAATTCACCCTTTTATCTTACTGAAGTCTACATAAAGCCTTAACGGCATAACGGCAGTGCATTTAGAAGAACTACGTAATATTATATTTAGATATAAAGTCGATTTTGTTGTATTTACAAATTTAGCAGTCGATATCGAAATGCTTCAAACCATTAGATTAACATATTTAAAATAATTAACCTTCTTTAACGTATTGTAGTTGATACAAACCATGGCGGCATAACGACAGTACATTTGGAAGAATTCCGTAATCTTATATTTAGGTATATGTAAAGTCAAATTTCTTGTATATACACATTTAGTAATCGATATCGAAATGCTTAAAATCATTAGTTTAACATATTAAAATTAATAAACCTTCTTTAACGCACTGAAGTGTACATAAAGCCTTGACGGGATAACTGCAGTGCATTTAGAAGAATTCCGTAATCTTATATTAATGTATGAAGTCGATTTTCTTGTATTTACATATTTAGCAATCGAGTTTAACATATTTAAGTTAATTATTCCCCTCTATCTTACTGAAGTCTACATAAAGCCTTAACGGCATAACGGCAGTGCATTTAGAAGAATTCCGTTATCTTATATTTAGGTATAAATTCGATTTTCTTATATATACACATTTAGCAAGCGATATCGAAATGTTTTAAATCATTAGTTTAACATATTTAAGTTAGTTAACCTTCTTTAACTTATTGAAGTTGATATAAAGCCATGGCGGCATAACGGCAGTGCATTTAGAAGAAATTCGTAATCTTATAAATTCGATTTTCTTGTATATACACATTAAGCAATCGATAACGAAATGCTTCAAATCGATAGTTTAACATATTTAAGGTTATTCACCTTCTTTATCTTACTGAAGTTTACCTAAAGCCATAACGGTATAGCGGCAGTGCATTTAGAAGAATTCCGTAATCTTATATTTAGGTATAAAGTCGATTTTGTTGTATATATACATTTAGCAATCGATATCGAGATGCTTCAACTCATTAGTTTAACATATTTAAGTTAATAAACCTTCTTTAACGATCTGAAGTTGGCATATAGCCATGGCGGCATAGCGGTAGTGCATGTAGAAGAATTCCGTAATCTTATGTATAGGTATAAAATTGATTTTCTTGTATATACTCATTTTGCTATCGATATCGAAATGCTTCAAATCATTAGTTTAATATATTAAGTTAATAAACATTTTTTAGCTTACTGAAGTCTACATAAAGCCTTAACGGTATAATGGCAGTGCATTTAGAAGAATTCCGTAATGTTATAATTTTATATTTAGGTATAAAGTCGATTTTCTTGTATTTACACATTTACCAATCGATATCGAAATGCTTCAAACCACTAGTTTAACATATTTAAAATAATTAACCTTCTTTAACGTATTGAAGGTGATAAAAAGCCATGGCGGCATAACGACAGTACATGTGGAAGAATTCCGTAATCTTATATTTAGGTATTAATTCGATTTTCTTGTATGTATACATTTCGCAATCGATAGCGAAAAGCTTCAGATAACTGGTTTAACATATTTGAATTAATTAACCTTCTTTATCTTACTGAAGTTTACATAAAGCCATAACGGGATAACTGCAGTGCATTTAGAAGAATTCCGTAATCTTATATTAAGGTATAAAGTCGATTTTGTTGTATTTACACATTTAGCAGTCGATATCGAAATGCTTCAAACCATTAGTTTAATATATTTAAAATAATTAACCTTCTTTAACGTATTGTAGTTGATACAAACCATGGCGGCATAACGACAGTTTATTTGGAAGAATTCCGTAATCTTATACTTAGGTATATGTAAAGTCGATTTTCTTGTATATACACATTTAGCAATCGATATCGAAATGCTTCAAATCATTAGTTTTACATATTCAAGTTATTTATATTAAACCTTTTTTAACACACTGAAGTCTACATAAAGCCTTAACGGTATAACTGCAGTGCATTTAGAAAAATTCCGTATTCTTATATTAAGGTGTAAAGTAGTTTTTCTTGTATTTACGTATTTAGCAATCGATATCGAAATGCTTCAAATAATTAGTTTAACCTTTATGTGCTCGGTAGTCTACATTTGTAGCATTTTTGCAGAAAAAGTTGAATAAAAAAAAATTTTTTTTGCAGCATGGTCCGAAATTTTTAGTAGCTTCCTAAAAATCAATTCTAAGCAGTTTTGGCCACTAACACGTAAAAAAAATAGTTTACAGTATCCCCGAGACCCTACTTTTCAAAATTACCATCTCCTGGCGGTTAGTCTACAAATGTAGACACTATACAAAATCTGTGAAAATTCACATCACCCTTCCACTCAACTTTAATTTTTTGAATGCGATATTTGAGTAAGTAGGCTGTGCTTGCCTTACTGACTTTTCAGCGAATTTCGCAATAGCTATAATTATTTTTGCAGTGATTTATATTCAATGTTCATATTGTGGTGATCAGTTTTGCACTGCTCCTCAAGCATTTCTTGGTGAATAATAATTTTAGATATTTGGAAAAATAACAATAATTATGTCTGGACGTGCCTCAAACCGTCCGAAACGAGTCGTTAAACGGTAAGTGTATCTTTTTCCATGATATGGATTGTATAAAAGAAATTTGTAAACACAGGCTAGGGTACGAAGAGCTTCAAAACCATATTGAGAATCTATTGAGTGAGGTTGATGAAGAAGCAGAAGAGAGCCTATATTTTGATGATTCTACTGATGATTACGTACCACCTGGTAAAAATCCCGAAGAATCTGATGCTGAAAACGAAATGATACTTGAAGAAGACGATATTCGATCCGATGAGCAGACAGAAGGCGTATTGTTTGAAGCAGATTATGAGGAAGAGATGGATTTCGAAGAGGAGGAGGCAGATGAACAGCGTCTTGGTTCGCTGGTTTCAAAAGACAATACTACCTGGCTTTCCAATCTGCCTAATCAAGCAATTCGATTGAGTGCACATAATGTGTTTCGTGGCACTGCTGTTGGCCCATCTCGTGCTACCAAAGGACTCATCGAGTCAAGTGTATTTGATTTGATTTTCACTCCATCGATGTTCGAACAAGTTCTAGTTGATACTAACGCGAAAGCCGAAAAAACATTTCAAAAGTGGAATGAACAAAACCTCAACGGAAAGAAGAGAATGTGGAATAAATTGACAATTGTTGAATTGAGAGCATTCATTGGGCTCTTATTTTTGGCAGGTGTTAATAAGTCTAAATCTCGGTTCAAGGAAATTTTGCGATTCATTCGGTTTGATAATGAGCGTACTAGAGCTGCTCGACTAGCAAACGATAAAGCTGCTCCAATTTCTGCATTATGGGCTCTAATGAACAACAATCTTCGCCGCTACTATCAACCATCAGGAGAGATAACAGTTGACGAACAACTATTTGCATATCGCGGAAGAACTAGATTCACACAGTATATACCATCAAAGCCTGCAAAGTATGGCATAAAAGTCTGGTTCGCATGCGATGCAAAGTCTTTCTATCCTCTCAAATGCTATTGTACCTGAGAAGAAAAACAAGCCACAGTATATCCTTGACTACAACGCTACCAAAGGAGGCGTCGATGCAATGGACAAAATGCTTTCTGCATATTCCACTAAACGGAAAACTTTGCGTTGGCCTTTAGCATTGTTTTTTAACATGCTAGATATAAGCGCTCTAGCCGGATTCATTATATATTCGGAAAAAAACAACCATATTCAACAAACAGACAAACGACGAAAGTTCCTGCGATGCCTTGCAAAACAGCTTTTCATGCCAACAATTGAAAAGCGCTCTGAAAATCCAAGGGTAATAGGCCATGCTCCAACACGCCTGGCTATTGAAATGGCTCTCGGTTGTTCTCCTGTTTTTGGCACTATTGCGAACCATTTGCCTGATATTTCTAACGACATTCAACCTATGCACCCTGTTCGTTGTCAAAATTGTGAAGCTGGAAAGCGTAAAACCACTCGCAAGATTTGCAATTGGTGTAAAAAACCTGTATGTGACACACATGCCACAACATATACTTTGGGTAAATGTTGCACCATGAATGATATTTAAACATTTTTAACTTAACTATGTACATAAAAATCATATATTACACAATAAATATGCACTCAAGTATAAAACTCTTCATGCCAGTGTTTTTGTTTATATATTGACATAGTTTTCCATACAAATACATAATTGCTACAAATGTAGACTTCCGACCGCTAACGTAAGTTTACAATCCCGAGCACATAAAGGTTAACATATTTATGTTAATTAACCAACTTTAACTTACTGAAGGTGAAATAAAGCCATGGCGGTATAACGACAGTAATTTGGAAGAATTCCGTAATCTTATATTTAGGTATAAAGTCAAATTTCTTGTACTAGCACATTTAGCAATCGATATCGAAATGCTTCAAATCATTAGTTTAACATATTTAAGTTAAATTACCTTCTTTAGCCTACCGAAAGTGACATGAAGCCATGGCGGCATAACGGCGGTGCATGTAGAAGAATTCGGTAATTTTATAATTAGGTATAAAATCGATTTGTTGTATAAACACATTTAGCAGTCGATATCGAAATGTTTGATATCATTAGTTTAACATCTTTAAGTTAATTCACCCTATTTATCTTCCGGAAGTCTACATAAAGCCTTAACGGCACAACGGCAGTGCATTTAGAAGAATTACGTAAAATTATATTTTGGTATTAAGTCGATTTTCTTGTATATACTCATTTAGCAATCGATATCGAAATGCTTCAAATCATTATTTTAACATATTTCAGTTAATAAGGTTTCTTGAACGCACTGAAGTTAACATAAAGCCATGGCGGTATAACGGCAGTGTATGTGGAAGAATTCCGTAATCTTATGTTTAGGTATACATTCGATTTTGTTGTATATACACATTTAGCTATCGATATCGAAATGCTTCAAATCATTAGTTTAACATATTAAGTTAATAAACATTTTTTAGCTTAATGAGGTCTACATAGAGCCTTAACGGTATAACGGCAGTGCATTTAGAAGAAATCCGTAATGTTAGAATTTTATATTTAGGTATAAAGTCGATTTTGTTGTATTTACACATTTAGCAGTCGATATCGAAATGCTTCAAACCATTAGTTTAACATATTTAAAATAATTAACCTTCTTTAACGTATTGTAGTTGATACAAACCATGGCCGCATAACGACAGTACATTTGGAAGAATTCCGTAATCTTATATTTAGGTATATGTAAAGTCGATTTTCTTGTATATACACATTTAGTAATCGATATCGAAATACCTCAAATCATTAGTTTAACATATTAAAGTTAATAAACCTTCTTTAACGCACTGAAGTCTACAGAAAGCCTTAACGGGATAACTGCAGTGCCTTTAGAAGAATTCCGTAATCTTATATTAAGGTAAAGAGTCGATTTTCTTGTATTTACATATTTAGCAATCGATATCGAAATGCTTCAAATCATTAGTTTAACATATTTAAGTTAATTAATCATCTTTAACGTATTGAAGGTGAAATAAAGCCATGGCGGCATAACGACAGTAATTTGGAAGAATTCCGTAATCTTATATTTAGGTATAAAGCCGATTTGCTTGTATATATGCTTTAAGAAATCGATATCGAAATGTTTCAAATCATTAGTTTAACATATTTAAGTTAACAAACCTTCTTTAAAGAACTGAAGTTGACATAAAGCCATGGCGGATTAACGGCAGTGCATTTTGAAGAATTCAGTTATCCTATGTTTAGGTATAAAATCAAGCTTCTTGTACTAGCACATTTAGCAATCGATATCGAAATGCTTCAAATCATTAGTTTAACATATTTAAGATAAATTACCTTCTTAAACCTACTGAAGGTGACATGAAGCCATGGCGGCATAACGGCAGTGCATGTAGAAGAATTCCGTAATTTTATATTTAGGTATAAAATATATTTGTTGTATAAACACATCGAGCAATCGATATCGAAATACTTCAAATCAGTAGTTTAACATATTTAAGTTAAGTAACCCTATTTATTTCCAGAAGTCTACATCAAGCCTTAATGGCATAACGGCAGTGCATTTAGAATAATTACGTAATCTTATATTTAGGTATAATCTTATATTTAGATATAAAGTCGATATATATATCGAAATGTTTCAAATCATTATTTTAACATATTTAAGTTAATAAGCCTTCTTTAACGCACTGAAGTTAACAAAAAGTAATGGCGGTATAACGGCAGTGCATGTAGAAGAATTCCGTAATCTTATGTTTAGGTATAAATTCGATTTTGTTGTATATACACATTTAGCAATCGATATCGAGATGCTCCAACTCATTAGTTTAACATATTTAAGTTAATAAACTTTCTTCGAAGAAATAAAGTTGGCATAAAATCATTGCGGCATAACGGCAGTGCATGTAGAAGAATTCCGTTATCTTATATTTAGGTATAAAGTCGATTTTCTTGTATATACACATTTAGTAATCGATATCGAAATGCCTCAAATCATTAGTTTAACATATTAAAGTTAATAAACCTTCTTTAACGCACTGAAGTCTACATAAACCTTAACGGTATAACTGCAGTGCATTTAGAACAATTCCGTAATCTTATATTAAGGTATAAAGTCGATTTTCTTGTATTTGCATATTTAGCAATCGATATCGAAATGCTTCAAATCATTAGTTTAACATATTTAAGATAACAAACCTTCTTTAACGAACTGTAGTTGACATAAAGCCATGGCGGATTAACGGCAGTGCATTTGAAAGAATTCCGTTATCCTATGTTTAGGTATAAAGTAAAGTTTCTTGTACTAGCACATTTAGCTATCGATATCGAAATGCTTCAAATCATTAGTTTAACATATTTAAGTTAAATTATCTTCTTTAACCTACCGAAGGTGACACGAAGCTATGGCGGCATAACGGCAGTGCATTTAGAAGAATTCCATAAGCTTATATTTAGGTACAAAGTCGATTTTCTTGTGTATACTCATTTAGCAATCGATATCGAAATGCTTCAAAATATTAGTTTAACATATTTGAGTTAATTAACCATCTTTTTCATACTGAAGTCTACAAAAGCCTTAACGGCAGCGCATGTTGAAGAATTCCGTTATCTTTTATTTAGGTATAAAGTCAAAATTGTTGTACATACACATTTAGCAACCGATATCGAAATGCTTCAAATCATTAGTTTTACATTTTCAAGTTATTTTTAATAAACCTTCTTTAACGCACTGAAGTTTAAGTAAAGCCTTAACGGTATAACTGCAGTGCATTTAAAAGAATTCCGTAATCTTATATTTAGGGACAAAGTCGATTTTTTTGTATTTAAATATTTAGCAATCGATATCGAAATGCATCAAATCATAAGTTTAACATATTTAAGTTAATTATTCCCCTCAATCTTACTGAAGACCACATAAAGCCTTAACGGCATAACGACAGTGAGTTTAGAAGAATTCCGTTATCTTATATTTAGGTATAAATTAGATTTTCTTGTATATACACATTTAGCAAGCGATATCGAAATGTTTCAAATCATTAGTTTAACATATTTAAGTTAGTTAACTTTCTTTTACATATTGAAGTTGATATAAAGCCATGGCGGCATAACGGCAGGGCATGTAGAAGAATTCCGTAAGCCTTTATTCAGGTATAAAGTCGATTTTCTTGTATATACACATTTAGCTATCGATATCGGAATGCTTCAAATCATTAGTTTAACATATTAAGTTAATAAACATTTTTTAGCTTAATGAGGTCTACATAAAGCCTTAACGGTATAACGGCAGTGCATTTAGAAGAAATCCGTAATGTTATAATTTTATATTTAGGTATAAAGTCGATTTTGTTGTATTTACACATTTAGCTGTCGATATCGAAATGCTTCAAACCATTAGTTTAACATATTTAAAATAATTAACCTTCTTTATCGTATTGTAGTTGATACAAACCATGTTGGCATAACGACAGTACATTTGGAAGAATTCCGTAATCTTATATTTAGGTACATGTAAAGTCGATTTTCTTGTATGTACACATTTAGCAATCGATATCGAAATGCTTCAAATCATTAGTTTAACATATTAAGTTAATAAACATTTTTTAGCTTACTGAAGTCTACATAAAGCCTTAACGGCATAACTGCAGTGCATTTAGAAGAATTCCGTAATCTTATATTAAGGTATAAAGTTGATTTTCTTGTATTTACATATTTAGCAATCGATATCGAAATGCTTCAAATCATTAGTTTAACATATTTAAGTTACTTAACCACCTTTTTCTTACTGAAGTCTGCAAAAGCTTTAACGGCATAACGGCAGTGCACTTAGAAGAATTACGTTATCTTATATTTAGGTATGAATTCGATTTTCTTGTACATACTCATTTAGCAATCGATATCGAAATGCTTCAAATCATTAGTTTAACATATTTAAGTTAATAAACCTTCTTTAACGTATTGAAGGTGATACAAAGCCATGGCGGCATAACGACAGCATATTTGGGACAATTTCGTAATCTTATATTTAGGTATAAAGTCGATTTTCGTGTATATACACATTTAGCAATCGATGCCGATATGCTTCACATCATAAGTTTAACAGATTTGAGTTAATTAATCCTCTTTATCTTCCTGAAGTCTACAAAAGCCTTAACGGCATAACGGCAGTGCATTTGGAAGAGTTCCGTAATCTTATATTTAGGTATAAAGTCGATTTTGTTCAATATACGCATTTAGCAATCGATATCGAAATGCTTCAAATTATTAGTTTAACTTTTTTAAGTTAATTAACCTTCTTTATCCTATGATTAGGTATAAAGTCAGGTTTCTTGTACTAGCACATTTAGCAATCGATATCGAAATGCTTCAAATCATTAGTTTAACATATTTAAGTTAATTAACCCTCTTTTTCTTACTGAAGTCTACAAAAGCCTTAACGGCATAACGGCAGTGCATTTAGAAGAATTTTATAATCTTATATTTAGGTATAAAGTCGATTTTCTTGTATATACTCATTTAGCAATCGATATCGAAATGCTTCAAATCATTAGTTTTACGTTTGCAAGTTATTTATAATAAACCTTCTTTAACGCACTGAAGTCTACATAAAGCCTTAACGGCATAACGGCAGTGAGTTTAGAAGAATTCCGTTATCTTATATTTAGGTATAAATTCGATTTTCTTGTATATACACATTTAGCAAGCGATATCGAAATGTTTCAAATCATTAGTTTAACATATTTAAGTTAGTTAACCTTCTTTAACATATTGAAGTTGATATAAAGCCATGGCGGCATAACGGCAGTGCATTAAGAAGAACTACGTAACCTTATAATTAGGTAAAAAGTCGATTTTCTTGTATTTACATACTTAGCAATCGATATCGAAATGCTTCACATCATAAGTTTAACAGATTTGAGTTAATTAATCCTCTTTATCTTACTGAAGTCTACAAAAGCCTTAACGGCATAACGGCAGTGCATTTGGAAGAGTTCCGTAATCTTATATTTAGGTATAAATTCGATTTTCTTCTATATACACATTTAGCAGTCGATATCGAAATGCTTCAAACCATTAGTTTAACATATTTAAAATAATTAACCTTCTTTAACGTACTGTAGTTGATACAAACCATGGCGGCATAACGACAGTACATTTGGAAGAATTCCGTAATCTTATATTTAGGTATATGTAAAGTCAATTTTCTTGTATATACACATTTAGTAATCGATATCAAAATGCTTCAAATCATAAGTTTAACATATTAAAATTAAAAAACCTTCTTTAACGCACTGAGGTCTACATAAAGCCTTAACGGGATAACTGCAGTGCATTTAGAAGAATTCCGTAATCTTATATTAATGTTTAAAGTCGATTTTCTTGTATTTACATATTTAGCAATCGAGTTTAACATATTTAAGTTAATTATTCCCCTCTATCTTACTGAAGTCTACATAAAGCCTTAACGGCATAACGGCAGTGCATTTAGAAGAATTCCGTTATCTTATATTAAGGTATAAATTCGATTTTCTTATATATACACATTTAGCAAGCGATATCGAAATGTTTTAAATCATTAGTTTAACATATTTAAGTTAGTTAACCTTCTTTAATTTATTGAAGTTGATATAAAGCCCTAATGGCATAACGGCAGTGCATTTAGAAGAAATTCGTAATCTTATATTTAGGTATAAAGTCGATTTTGTTGTATATATACATATAGCAATCGATATCGAGATGCTTCAACTCATTAGTTTAACATATTTAAGTTAATAAACCTTCTTTAACGATCTGAAGTTGGCATATAGCCATGGCGGCATAGCGGCAGTGCATGTAGAAGAATTCCGTGATCTTATATATAGGTATAAAATTGATTTTCTTGTATATAATCATTTTACTATCGATATCGAAATGCTTCAAATCATTAGTTTAATATTTTAAGTTAATAAACATTTTTTAGCTTACTGAAGTCTACATAAAGCCTTAACGGTATAATGGCAGTGCATTTAGAAGAATTCCGTAATGTTATAATTTTATATTTAGGTATAAATTCGATTTTCTTGTATGTATACATTTCGCAATCGATATCGAAATGCTTCAGATAACTGGTTTAGCATATTTGAATTAATTAACCTTCTTTATCTTACTGAAGTCTACATAAAGCCATAACGGCATAACGGCAGTATATTTATATGAATTCAGTTATCTTATATTTAGGTATAAAGTCAATTTTTTGTACATACACATTTAGCAATCGATATCGAAATGCTTCAAATCATTAGTTTAAGATATTTAAGTTAATTAACCCTCTTTTTCTTACTGAAGTCTACAAAAGCCTGAACGCATAACGGCAGTGCATTTAGAAGAATTTTATAATCTTATATTTAGGTATAAAGTCGATTTTCTTGTATATACTCATTTAGCAATCGATATCGAAATGCTTCAAATCATTAGTTTTACGTTTGCAAGTTATTTATAATAAACCTTCTTTAACGCACTGAAGTCTACATAAAGCCTTAACGGTATAACTGCAGTGCATTTAAAAGAATTCCGTAATCTAATATTTAGGTACAAAGTCGATTTTTTTGTATTTACATATTTAGCAATCGATATAGAAATGCTTCAAATCATAAGTTTAACATATTTAAGTTAATTATTCCCCTCTATCTTACTGAAGTCTACATAAAGCCTTAACGGCATAACGGCAGCGCATGTTGAAGAATTCCGTTATCTTTTATTTAGGTATAAAGTCGATATTGTTGTACATACACATTTAGCAATCGATATCGAAATGCTTCAAATCATTAGTTTTACATTTTCAAGTTATTTATAAAAAACCTTCTTTAACGCACTAAAGTTTACATAAAGTCTTAACGGTATAACTGCAGTGCATTTAAAAGAATTCCGTAATCTTATATTTAGGTACAAAGTCGATTTTCTTGTATTTAAAGATTTAGCAATCGATATCGAGATGCTTCAAATCATAAGTTTAACATATTTAAGTTAATTATTCCCCTCAATCTTACTGAAGTCTACATAAAGCCTTAACGGCATAACGGCAGTGAGTTTAGAAGAATTCCGTTATCTTATATTTAGGTATAAATTCGATTTTCTTGTATATACACATTTAGCAAGCGATATCGAAATGTTTCAAATCATTAGTTTAACATATTTAAGTTAGTTAACATTCTTTAACATATTGAAGTTGATATAAAGCCATGGCGGCATAACGGCAGTGCATGTAGAAGAATTCCGTAATCTTATATTCAGGTATAAAGTCGATTTTCTTGTATATACACATTTAGCTCTCGATATCGAAATGCTTCAAATCATTAGTTTAACATATTAAGTTAATAAACATTTTTTAGCTTAATGAGGTCTACATAAAGCCTTAACGGTATAATGGCAGTGCATTTAGAAGAATTCCGTAATGTTATAATTTTATATTTAGGTATAAAGTCGATTTCCTTGTATTTACACATTTAGCTGTCGATATCGAAATGCTTCAAACCACTAGTTTAACATATTTAAAATAATTAACCTTCTTTAACGTATTGAAGGTGATAAAAAGCCATGGCGGCATAACGACAGTACATGTGGAAGAATTCCGTAATCTTATATTTAGGTATAAATTCGATTTTCTTGTATGTATACATTTCGCAATCGATATCGAAATGCTTCAGATAACTGGTTTAACATATTTGAATTAATTAACCTTCTTTATCTTACTGAAGTCTACATAAAGCCATAACGGCATAACGGCAGTATATTTATATGAATTCCGTTATCTTATATTTAGGTATAAAGTCAATTTTTGTACTTACACATTTAGCAATCGTTATCGAAATGCTTCAAATCATTAGTTTAACATATTTAAGTTAATTAACCTTCTTTTTCTTACTGAAGTCTACAAAAGCCTTAACGGCATAACGGCAGTGCATTTAGAAGAATTTTATTGTCTTATATTTAGGTATAAAGTCGATTTTCTTGTATATACTCATTTAGCAATCGATATCGAAATGCTTCAAATCATTAGTTTTACATTTTCAAGTTATTTATAATAAACCTTCTTTAACGCACTGAAGTCTACATAAAGCCTTAACGGCATAACGGCAGTGAGTTTAGAAGAATTCCGTTATCTTATATTTTGGTATAAATTCGATTTTCTTGTATATACACATTTATCTATCGATATCGAAATACTTCAAATCATTAGTTTAACATATTTAAGTAAGTTAACCTTCTTTAACATATTGAAGTTGATATAACGCCATGGCGGCATAACGGCAGTGCATGTAGAAGAATTCCGTAAGCCTTTATTCAGGTATAAAGTCGATTTTCTTGTATATACACATTTAGCTATCGATATCGAAATGCTTCAAATCATTAGTTTAACATATTAAGTTAATAAAAATTTTTTGCCTTAACGGTATAACGGCAGTGCATTTAGAAGAAATCCGTAATGTTATAATTTTATATTTAGGTATAAAGTCGATTTTGTTGTATTAACACATTTAGCTGTCGATATCGAAATGCTTCAAACCATTAGTTTAACATATTTAAAATAATTAACCTTCTTTATGGTATTGTAGTTGATACAAACCATGTTGGCATAACGACAGTACATTTGGAAGAATTCCGTAATCTTATATTTAGGTATATGTAAAGTCGATTTTCTTGTATATACACATTTAGCATTCGATATCGAAATGCTTCAAATCATTAGTTTTAAATTTTCAAGTTATTTATAATAAACCTTCTTTAACACACTGAAGTCTGCATAAAGCCTTAACGGTATAACTGCAGTGCATTTAGAAGAATTCCGTTATCTTGTATTTAGGTATAAATTCGACTTTCTTGTATATACTCATTTAGCAATCGATATCGAAATGCTTCAAATCATTAGTTTAAGATATTTAAGTTAATAAACCTTCTTTAACTTATTGAAGGTGATACAAAGCCATGGCGGCATAACGACAGCATATTTGGGACCATTCCGTAATCTTATATTTAGGTATAAAGTCGATTTTCTTGTATATACACATTTAGCAATCGATGCCGATATGCTTCACATCATAAGTTTAACAGATTTGAGTTAATTAATCCTCTTTATCTTACTGAAGTCTACAAAAGCCTTAACGGCGTAACGGCAGTGCATTTGGAAGAGCTCCGTAATCTTATATTTTGGTATGAATTCGATTTTCTTGTACATACTCATTTAGCAATCGATATCGAAATGCTTCAAATCATTAGTTTAACATATTTAAGTTAATAAACCTTCTTTAACGTATTGAAGGTGATACAAAGCCATGGCGGCATAACGACAGCATATTTGGGACAATTCCGTAATCTTATATTTAGTTATAAAGTCGATTTTCTTGTATATACACATTTAGCAATCGATGCCGATATGCTTCACATCATAAGTTTAACAGATTTGAGTTAATTAATCCTCTTTATCTTACTGACGTCTACAAAAGCCTTAACGGCATAACGGCAGTGCATTTGGAAGAGTTCCGTAATCTTGTATTTAGGTATAAAGTCGATTTTGTTCAATATACGCATTAAGCAATCGATATCGAAATGCTTCAAATCATTAGTTTAACATATTTAAGATAATAAACCTTCTTTAACGCACTGAAGTCTACACAAAGCCTTAGCGGTATAACTGCACTGCATTTAGAAGAATTCCGTTATCTTATATTTAGGTATGAATTCGACTTTCTTGTATATACTCATTTAGCAAGCGATATCAAAATGCTTCAAAATATTAGTTTAACTTTTTTAAGTTAATTAACCTTCTTTAACGAATTGAAGTTGACATAAAGCCATGGCGGCATAACGGCAGTGCATGTAGAAGAATTCCGTAATCTTATATCTAGGTATAAAATCGATTTTCTTGTACATACACTTTTATCAAGCGATATCGAAATGTTTTAAATCATTAGTTTAGCATATTTAAGTTAGTTAACCTTCTTTAACTTATTGAAGTCTACATAAAGCATTAACGGCATAACGGCAGTGCATTAAGAAGAATTACGTAACCTTATAATTAGGAATAAAGTCGATTTTCTTGTATATACTCATTTATCAATCGATATCGAAATACTTCAAATCATTATTTTAACATATTTAAGTTAATAAAGCTTCTTTAACGCACTGAAGTTAACATAAAGCCATGGAGGCATAACGATAGTGCATGTAGAAGAATTCCGTAATCTTATATCTAGGTATAAAATCGATTTTCTTGTATATACATATTTAGCAATCGATATCGAAATGCTTCAAATCATTAGTTTAACATATTTAAGTTAAATTACCTTTTTTAACCTACCGAAGGTGACATAAAGCCATGGCGGCATAACGGCAGTGCATGTAGAAAAATTCCGTAATCTTATATCTAGGTATAAAATCGATTTTCTTGTACATACACATTTATCAAGCGATATCGAAATGCTTCAAATCATTAGTTTAACATATTTAAGTTAATTAACCCTCTTTATCTTACTGAAGTCTACATAAAGCAGTAACGGCATAACGGCAGTGCATTAAGAAGAATTACGTAACCTTATAATTAGGAATAAAGTCGATTTTCTTGCATATACTCATTTATCAATCGATATCGAAATACTTCAAATCATTATTTTAACATATTTAAGTTAATAAAGCTTCTTTAACGCACTGAAGTTAACATAAAGCCATGGCGGCATAACGATAGTGCATGTAGAAGAATTCCGTAATCTTATATTTAGGTACAAAGTCGATTTTCTTGTATTTACATATTTAGCAATCGATATCGAAATGCTTCAAATCATAAGTTTAACATATTTAAGTTAATTATTCCCCTCTATCTTACTGAAGTCTACATAAAGCCTTAACGGCATAACGGCAGTGCATTTAGAAGAATTCCGTTATCTTATATTTAGGTATAAATTCGATTTTCTTGTATATACACATTTAGCAAGCGATATTGAAATGTTTTAAAACATTAGTTTAGCATATTTAAGTTAGTTAACCTTCTTTAACTTATTGAAGTTGATATAAAGCCATGGCGGAATAACGGCAGTGCATTTAGAAGAAATTCGTAATCTTATATTTAGGTATAAATTCGATTTTCTTGTATATACACATTAAGCAATCGACAACGAAATGCTTCAAATCGATAGTTTAACATATTTAAGGTTATTAACCTTCTTTATCTTACTGAAGTTTAGATAAAGCCATAACGGTATAACGGCAGTGCATTTAGAAGAATTCCGTAATCTTATATTTAGGTATAAAGTCGATTTTGTTGTATATATACATTTAGCAATCGATATCAAGATGCTTCAACTCATTAGTTTAACATATTTAAGTTAATATACCTTCTTTAACGATCTGAAGTTGGCATATAGCCATGGCGGCATAGCGGCAGTGCATGAAAAGAATTCCGTAATCTTATATATAGGTATAAAATTGATTTTCTTGTATATACTCATTTTGCTATCGATATCGAAATGCTTCAAATCATTAGTTTAATTTGGAAGAATTCCGTAATCTTATATTTAGGTATAAAGTCGATTTTCTTGTATATATGCATTTAGAAATCGATATCGAAATGCTTCAAATCATTAGTTTAACATATTTAAGTTAACAAACCTACTTTAACGAACTGAAGTTGACATAAAGCCATGGCGGATTAACGGCAGTGCATTTGGAAGAATTCCGTTATCCTATGTTTAGGTATAAAGTCGATTTTCTTGTATATACACATTAAGCAATCGATATCGAAATGCTTCAAATCATTAGTTTAACATATTTAAGTTAAATTACCTTCTTTAACCTACCGAAAGTGACAAAGAAGCAATGGCGGCATAACGGCGGTGCATTTAGAAGAATTCCATAATCTTATATTGAGGTATAAAGTCGATTTTCTTGTACATACTCACTTAGCAATCGATATCGAAATGCTTCAAATCATTAGTTTTACATTTTCAAGTTATTTATAGTAAACCTTCTCTAACGCACTGAAGTTTACATAAAGCCTTAACGGTATAACTGCAGTGCATTTAAAAGAATTCTGTAATCTTATATTTAGGTACAAAGTCGATTTTCTTGTATTTACATATTTAGCAATCGATATCGAAATGCTTCAAATCATAAGTTTAACATATTTAAGTTAATTATTCCCCTCTATCTTGCTGAAGTCTACATAAAGCCTTAACGGCATAACGGCAGTGCGTTTAGAATAATTCCGTTATCTTATATTTAGGTATAAATTCGATTTTCTTTTATATACACATTTAGCAAGCGATATTGAAATGCTTCAAATCATTAGTTTAACATATTTAAGTTAATTAACCTTCTTTAATGTATTGAAGTTGATATAAAGCCATGGCGGCATAACGCCAGAACATTTGGAAAATATCCGTAATCTTATATTTAGGTATAAAGTCGATTTTCTTGTATATACATATTTGGCAAGCGATATCGAAATGCTTCAAATCATTAGTTTAACATATTTAAGTTAATAAACCTTCTTGAACGCACTGAAGTTAACATAAAGCCTTAACGGTATAACTGCAGTGCATTTAGAAGAATTCTAAAATCTTATATTAAGGTATAAAGTCGATTTTCTTGTATTTACATATTAAGAAATCGATATCGAAATGCTTCAAATCATTAGTTTAACATATTTAAGTTAATTAACCTCTTTAACGTACTGAAGTTGACATAAAGCCATGGCGGCATAACGGCAGTGCATTTGGAAGAATTCCGTTATCTTTATTTAGGTATAAAGTCGATTTCTTGTATACACATTTAGCAATCGATATCGAAATGCTTCAAATCATTAGTTTAACATATTTAAGTTAATATACCTTCTTTAAGCACGAAGTGTACATAATGCCATGACGGCATAACGGCAGTGCATTTGAAAGAATTCCGTAATCTTATATTTAGGTATAAAGTCGATTTTCTTGTATATACACATTTAGCAATCGATATCGAAATGCTTCAAATCATTAGTTTAACATATTTAAGTTAATAAACCTTCTTAACGTACTGAAGTTATACATAAAGCCTTAACGGCATAACGCAGTGCATTTAGAAGAATTCCGTAATCTTATATTTAGGTATAAATTCGATTTTCTTGTATATACATATTTAGCAATCGATATCGAAATGCTTCAAATCATTAGTTTAACATATTTAAGTTAATTAACCTCTTTAACGTACTGAAGTTGACATAAAGCCATGGCGGCATAACGGCAGTGCATTTGGAAGAATTCCGTTATCTTTATTTAGGTATAAAGTCGATTTCTTGTACATAGCACATTTAGCAATCGATATCGAAATGCTTCAAATCATTAGTTTAACATATTTAAGTTAATATACCTTCTTTAACGCACGAAGTGTACATAAGCCATGACGGCATAACGGCAGTGCATTTAGAAGAATTCCGTAATCTTATATTTAGGTATAAAGTCGATTTTCTTGTATATACTCATTTAGCAATCGATATCGAAATGCTTCAAATCATTAGTTTAACATATTTAAGTTAATAAACCTTCTTTAACGTATTGAAGTTGACATAAAGCCATGGCGGCATAAAGACAGTACATTTGGAAGAATTCCGTAATCTTATATTTAGGTATAAATGCGATTTTCTTATATATACACATTTAGCAATCGATATCGAAATGCTTCAAATCATTAGTTTAACATATTTAAGTTATTAAACCTTCTTTAGCGCACTAAAGGAACTAATGGCATAACGGCAGTGTATTTAGAGGAATTCCATAATGTTATAATTTTATATTTAGGTATAAAGTCGATTTTCTTGTATATAAACATATAGCAATCGATATCGAAATGCTTCAAACCATTATCTTATCATATTTAAATAATTAACCTTCTTTACAGAAGCCATAACGGCATAACGGTAGTATATTTGGGTAAGTCCGTAATCTTTTTTTTAGGTATAAAATCGATTTTCTTGTATACACACATTTAGCAATCGATATCGAAATGCTTCAGCTCATTGGTTTAACATATTTAAGTTAATAAACCTTCTTTAACACACTGAAGTCTACATAAAACCTTAACGGTATAACTGCACTGCATTTAGAAGAATTCCATTATCTTATTTTTAGGTATAAATTCGACTTTCTTGTATATACTCATTTAGCAAGCCATATCAAAATGCTTCAAATTATTAGTTTAACTTATTTAAGTTAATTAACCTTCTTTATCGAATTGAAGTTGACATGAAGCCATGGCGGCATAGCGACAGTACATTTGGAAGAATTCCGTAATCTTATATTTAGGTATAAAATCGATTTTCTTGTATATACTCATTTAGCAAGCGATATCAAAATGCTTCAAATTATTAGTTTAACTTATTTAAGTAAATAAACCTTCTTTAACGAATTGCAGTTGACATAAAGCCATGGCGGCATGACGACAGTACGTTTGGAAGAATTCCGTAATCTTATATTTAGGTATAAAGACGATTTTCTTGTATATACACATTAAGCAATCGATATCGAAATGCTTCAAATCATTAGTTTAACATATTTAAGTTAATAAACCTTCTTTAACTCACTGAAGTCTACATATAGCCTTAACGGCATAACAGCAGTGCATTTAGAAGAATTATGTTATCTTTTATTTAGGTATAAAGTCGATTTTCTTGTATATACATATTTAGCTATCGATATCGAAATGCTTCAAATTATTAGTTTAACTTATTTAAGTTAATTAACCTTCTTTAACGAATTGAAGTTGACATAAAGCCATGGCGGCATAAAGACAGTACATTTGGAAGAATTCCGTAATCTTATATTTAAGTATAAAGTCGATTTTCTTGTATATACACATTTAGCAATCGATATCGAAATGCTTCAAATCATTAGTTTAACATATTTAAGTTAATAAACCTTCTTTAACGAACTGAAGTCTACATAAAGCCTTAACGGCATAACGGCAGTGCATTTAGAAGAATTACGTAATCTTATATTTAGGTATGAATTCGATTTTCTTGCATATACTTATTTAGCAATCGATATCGAAATGCTTCAAATCATTAGTTTAACATATTTAAGTTAATAAAGCTTCTTTAACGTCTGAAGTTAACATAAAGCCATGGCGCCATAACGGCAGTGCATGTACAAGAATTCCATAATCTTATATTTAGGTATGTAGTCGCTTTTCTTGGATTTACACATTTAGCAATCGATATCGAAAATCTTCAAATAACTGGTTTAGCATATTTAGGTTAATTAACCTTCTTTATCTTACTGAAGTTTAAATAAAGCCATAACGTCATAACGGCAGTATATTTGAGTGAATTCCGTAATCTTTTGTTTAGGTATAAACCGATTTTCTTGTATATACACATTTAGCAATCGATATCGAAATGCTTCAAATCATTAGTTTAACATATTTACGTTAATAAACCTTCTTTAACGATCTGAAGTTGGCATAACGACAGTGGATGTAGAAGAATTCCGTAATCTTATATTTAGGTATAAAAACGATTTTCTTGTATATACATATTTAGCTATCGATATCGAAATGCTTCAAATCATTTGTTTAACATATTAAGTTAATAAACCTTCTTTAACGTATTGAAGTTGATATGAAGCCATGGCGGCATAATGACAGTAGGATTGGAAGAATTCCGTAATCTTATATTTAGGTATAAAGTCAATTCTCTTGTATATACACATTTAGCAATCGATATCGAAATGCTTTAAATCATTTAAGTTAATAAACCTTCTTTAACGCACTGAAGTCTACATAAAGCGTTAACGGCATAACGGCAGTGCATGTAGAAGAATTCCGTTATCTTATATTTAGGTATAAATTCGATTTTCTTGTATATACATATTTGGCAAGCGATATCGAAATGCTTCAAATCTTTAGTTTATCACATTTAAGTTAATTAACCTTCTTTAACGTATTGCAGTTGATATAAAGCCATAACGGCAGTGCATTTGGAAGAATTCCGTAATCTTATATTTAGGTATAAAGTCGATTTTCTTTTATATACACATTGAGATATCGATATCGAAATGCTTGAAATCATTAGTTTAACATATTAAGTTAATAAACATTTTTTAGCTTACTGAAGTCTACATAAAGCCTTAACGGTATAACTGCAGTGCATTTAGAAGAATTCCGTAATGTTATAATTTTATATTTAGGTATAAATTCGATTTTCTGGTATATACACATTTAGCAAGCAATATCGAAATGCTTCAAATCATTAGTTTAACATAAGTAAGTTAATTAACCTTCTTTATCGAATTGAAGTTGACATGAAGCCATGGCGGCATAGCGACAGTACATTTGGAAGAATTCCGTAGTCTTATATTTAGGTATAAAGTCGATTTTCTTGTATATATGCATTAAGCAATCGATATCGAAATGCTTCAAATAACTGGTTTAACATATTTAAGTTAATAAATCTTCTTTAACGAACTGAAGTTAATATAAAGCCATAACGGCATAACGGCAGTGTATTTGGAAGAATTCCGTAATCTTATATTTAGGCATAAAGTCGATTTTCTTGTACATACACATTTTGCTATCGATATCGAAATGATTCAAATAACTGGTTTTGCATATTTAAGTTATTTAACCTTCTTTATCTTACTGAAGTTTACATAAAGCCATAACGGCATAACGGC